>WHYT01013636.1:0-10720 GCA_009806455.1 Tetrax tetrax | reverse complement strand
ACCACACAGCTTGGTGTCATCGGCGAACTTGCTGAGGGTGCACTCTATCCCACTGTCCATATCGCCGACAAAGATGTTGAACAGGGCCGGGCCCAACATGGACCCCTGAGGGACGCCACTGGTGACCGGTCTCCACTTGGACATTGAGCCGTTGACCACCACTCTCTGAGTGCGGCCATCCAGCCAACTCCTTATCCACCGAGTGGTCCATCCATCGAACCCGTGCCTCTCTAGTTTAGAGAGAAGGATGTCGTGCTGGACAGTGTTGAAAGCTTTGCACAAGGCCAGGTAGATGATATCTGTTGCCCGTCCCTTGTCCACCGATGCTGTCACCCCGTCATAGAAGGCCACCAAATTGGTCAGGCATGATCTGCCCTTGGTGAAGCCATGCTGGCTGTCACCAACCACCTCCTTGCTCTCCATGTGCCTTAGCATGGTTTCCAGGAGAATCTACTCCATGACCTTGCCTTGCACAGAGGTGAGGCTGACCGGCCCATGTCCTCCTTGTTCCCCTTTTTAAAAATGGGGAACACAGGAACTGACAGCTTCATTTAATTTTGCATGTTGGGTGTCTAATCATATCCAAAAGACACTTTGAATATTCATCCTACTGAGGGACTTCCTACTGAGAGACAGACCTACGTTCAAATATCGACTTTTCTTAGAATCCTTTAGGTCGGACAAGTCCCTTAAGATCACCAAGTCCGGGCGTTGACCACACTGCTAAACTGTGTCCCTAAGCACCATGCCTTTTAAATACCTCCAGGGAGAGTGACTCCAGGAGAACTTTTGGTCCAATGCAATCCAATTTTATCACGAGTTTTACCCCTAAAACATTGAGAACAGTGGCAGTGGAGGAGGTGCGTGAACACCAGATTGCCTCCCTGGGCTGCTTCATTTATGGCAGGACTGATGGCATCTTCCAGTAGTCTCTCTGGAAACGAATTTGGAGAAACGAGGAGAGAATTGGGACTTGCCACGTGCCTTGGAGTGGCAGTGAATTGAGATACACAAGGTGAAACACCCTCAGAGGTGAAATCCCCCAAAAGCAGAACGTTAAATGGAATTATGCAGGAAAAAAGGAGTGTGCCGTGGGCGTCAGCGGGAGCCCAGTGCGCACAGGGAAGGGAGACCGGAGAGCCGCGGGAGCTGCCTGGAGGCCCAGGACTCTCTAGCTCTCTGGGGAATGGGGCTGATGGGGGCAG
Source organism: Tetrax tetrax (assembly GCA_009806455.1). NCBI lineage: Eukaryota > Metazoa > Chordata > Aves > Otidiformes > Otididae > Tetrax > Tetrax tetrax. Next base: position 9,515 of record WHYT01013636.1, on the reverse strand, counting down.
AGAAGCGGCAAACGCAGTCGGAGTCGAGGCTCCCCTACAACATGAGAGCAGCAGAGCTGGAGATGGACTGCCCCCTATTTCCTCATGCCCTTGGGGCCAGCATCAGCCCTGGAGCTGGTGGGGAACTGAACCCCCGACTGCCCCCGGGAGCTGCTGAGCCCCGCAGACGGCTGGGGCTGCGGCTGAGCGCCCCGAGCTCTCAGGTCCCTGCAGCGGGCACTGCCGCGGGTCGAGGGAGGCGCTGAGATCTGGGGAGGGGCTGGGCTGGGCCAGAAAAGGCCTGGAAGTGGAAAAGCTGCTGCAGAGCAGATCTGTGTGGGTGTCCAGGGGGAAGCAACCAGAGGCATGCTCAAGGTGCAGAGCCAGGCATGGTGGTGGAGCGAGCGAGGCAGCGAAGGGGCAGAAGAGAGGGGCCCGGTCTGTTCCACAGATCCATTGGCATCCCGAGGATGCTGCCTCGGGGAAATTGTCCCAGACCAGTCCCACACACCAGCCATTTACACCTCTGCCTTAGGTCACGGGTCAAGATAAAGACAGGGAGATCACTTACCGATTAGTGGCACAGGGAAAGAAGACATGGCATATATTGCAAATTAAAAGAATGTGGATAGTGAGAAAGAAAGCTTAACAAAAGCTTCAGGTCAATTCCTGAAGCAGTACTTTGGAGTGTCTCAGGGCACCCCCAACCTGTACGCTCGTGGGGCGGCCCCAAGCCCTTGCAGGAGGATCAGGGCTTGGAGGGTAGGGTGAACCATTCAGTTCCTCCGAGGGCTGGAGATCCCTGGGACAATCCCATAGTAGCTGCCAGGCCGAGGGAGCAGCGGTGGGGTGTGGGTGGGCGTGAGGGCAGCAGTCAACTCAGGTGCCTGTGTGGGCTGGCAGGGGCCAGTTCCGCCGTGGTCCGTGGCAGGGGGGCCGTTTTCCAGGCACAGGCAGTGGTGCTGGCTTTGGGTCCAGCTCTCAGGGTTGCTGGGGCGCACAGGACAGCTGTGCGGGCCTAGGAGGCAGCTGCTGGTGTCAGGTCAGACTGCCGAATCTGCAGAGACCCGCCTGCGAAGAAGAGAGGAAACTCTGAGGCTCTGCGTCAGTGCCGGTGCCTGACAAGTGCCGTGGTGCTGGGCACGCTGTGGGGTCCAGGCAGCCGGTTGCTCATGGAAGTCGTGGGCATGGAGAGCTCTCTGAAGAAAAGGGGGTGCCTTGCACAGCCTCGGCGGGAGGTCTGCTTGCATGCTCGTGGCTCGTCTCCTGTCAGCGCTGACCATCCTGACGTGACCGCGCAGCACGTGCCAGCAAGGAGCCCTCTCCCCAAAATCGACGGCACCAAAGCTGGGCACAGTGCTTCAGGGCCACGAGAGCCTTCTGTTCGCGTTCCTCGTTGTGCCTGGCCGAGACCAGCACTCAGCTGCCCTGCCCATCCCTGACCAGACAAGGGTTCAGCTTTGGCACTCTGTTTGCTGAGGTACTCTCCGTCCTCTCTTCAGAACACGTAGCCCAAGAGATACGTACCCCTGCACAGAATAAACCCTCTGCTTGTGCTGAGAATACGCACGCTGGCAGTGCTGGGGGGGCACGTGGGGCAGGCTGACTCTCTCTCTCCAAAGGAAGGACAAGAACTAGGAAGGTTCCTCCCCACGGTCTGAGCTGCAGGGACACATAGATTGAGGTGGACATCTGGGATTTAAGACATCACCTCACAGGGTGATTTCTGCTGGCAGCTGCACTGGTAGGGAGCTGTCACTCCTGACATTCTTACTTTCTGTGGCACCCTCATCCCCTGTCGCTATGACTTTCTGACTTTGCACCGCCTGCGTCTGTGGCTGGGTCTGCTCTAGTTGAGGCAGGGTCACTTCTAGCTCACACTTGCCACAGTAAGAAGGGGTTTCAGAAAAGCATGTCCGTGAATTGAGAGTCAGTTTAAAACATCTTCAGTAGCCATCTGAGGTGAGTCTGGCCCATAACTAACTCCTCACTCCACAACACCAGACATATGGTGTTTCGTGGCTACTAGCAGCCATAAAATACAGACCTTTGGCAAAACCCCCTCCTAACTACTCACTGTTTTCTCTTCCTCCACAGGTAGATACTGCAAGACAGTACCATACCAAGCAGCATGACACCCAAGACTGCCACAGTGCCTGCTAAGGAGTACTTCTGGGCAGCTTTACGGTCCACAGCATTGCAGTTTCTCTTGCCATCCACACCTGGAGGACCAATTCTGCGTGTTAGTGCGTGCTGTGCACCGCTGCTAATCTCACAGGAGCTCTGACACAAACAGATGGAGAGCACATGGGGGAGCACTGCTCTTTGATCGGTTGTTTAAGAAACATGGACAAAACCCCTCCCTTGTGCCTTTTGTCTGGCATGGGCACTGTTTGCATGTCCCCAGGTTTCCAAACTTTTCTCCCACTTTTTGGCCCCCTGCAAGACTTCTCAGTACTTGGATTCTTTTGAAAAAAAATCTATCCCAGCACGGTGACCTTCCCCAAGCCTGGACAGCACTGCCAAGTATCAGAGAAAGGTAAAGCCTCTGCGTGGCTCAGGCACAGAGGATGCAGAAGGAAGTGCAGGTTCTCTCTAAGCCCGTGCCTGATCTGTCAGTGAATCCCTTTGGGCCTCAGTTCACAGCAGGGATCCCGCTCCGTTGTGCCTTCGGCCTCCAGGGACTCACGGCAAGCTCTGGGATGCAGGCACTGAGAGATGTGCATTCTACTAAGAGCCATATTTCCCATCGGCTCCTGAACTTGGTTCTGCGGGCCCCATTCCCAAAAAGTCAGAGTTGTGAAATGCCGGTGAAGGGATGAGCTAGGAGGTGAACAATACCTTCCTGCATCCAGAGAGGGCTACGTGTCTCTCTGGCACACCAATGGCAATAAGCTCCACAGCCAGAGATGACAGTCACGCTCAGAGAATCTTTTCTGCCATCCCTTAAAACACTGCCTCTGCACTGAAAGCTTGGCTGCTCACACGATGTGCAGTAGCTGGCAGCAGGGGAAGAGCCTGCAGACACACAGGGATTTTGATGTGTGGCAATGATCGAGGGACAGCAATTACCTGGCACACATGTTGCTTGCATTGCCCCGGATTTTTCATCAGAGACTGGCACCGCGTGACTCCACCACCACCTCCCAACTCCAACCCAGCCAGTCCGCTTGCTTTGCAGCAGGCACTGGAAGTAGCGGCGGGGCGGACAGCCTGGCCAAGACAGCTTTGCAAGGCAGAGCGGCCCAGCTCCCATCACTGAGCCAACTCACTCCCTCTCTCTTCTTGTGCTGTCTCAGCACTGGTCCACAAAATATTGCTTCCCATTTTGTATGACCAGACCCTTAAACCCCAATTGCGAATTCCCTCAAGACACCTACCTGTGGAATCGTCCGCAGGCTCATTTGCCTCATTTGGACCTCATTTGAGTTTCAAAGCCTCATTTGCCGCATTCCAGAATCTCAGTTTTGGCTTCCAATGCCTCATTTCAGGATCCAAAGCCTCATTTTTATGGGCCCAAGGCTCTGTTTCACTTTGCAAAGTCTCCTTGCTAGAGAGGAGAGAGGAGAGAAGAGAAGCTCTTGCTTCTCCTACAGGTTCCTGATACCGCATATCCAAGTCCATAAACCTTGGGACTCTGGGATTTCCTAGACAACCAGGACTCTAAAGTTTAGCACCAGCACGTCAACCCTGCTGCCCCGTGAGAAAAAAAAACCTTAAAAATCGTGAATGTTGGACCCTTGCTTTCAGACCAAATGTATCAGCTCCGAAAGCTCTTGCTGCTCCTCCCTGGTTCTTGGCTCCAGGCCTTCCTAGAAGAACTGGAGTCCAACATTTACCACCACCTCAACCTGGACAACCATTCAGAAAAAAGTAAAAATCACGAATGTTGGACAATTGCTCCTACTCCAAAAGTGCCAGCACCGAAAGTTCTTGCTGATCCCCACCGGCCCATCACACCGTATCTACAGCACCACAGACATTGGGGCTGCGGACTTTCCTTGAAGAAGAGGGCTTCCAGGTTTACCATCAACTGCAGAGGGAGTGGGAGCAATGGTCCAAAGTTCATAATTTTTGGTGTTTTGTCTCAATGCTTGTTCGGGCTGAGGAGGTGGTAAATGTCCGAGTTCTTGTCATCACGGAAAGGCCGGAGCCCTAATGTTTGTGAACCTGTAGATGCAGTGTCAAGAACCATTGAGGGGCAGAAAGAGCTTTTGGTGCTGGCACTTTTGTTGTGGGAGCAGTGGTCCAACATTCGTGAATTTTAAAGTTTTGTCTAAATGATTGTCCGGTCTGAGATGGTGGCAAACGTTGGAGTCCTATCCTCTAGGAAAGCCTGGAGCCCTATAGTCTGGTGAACTGTAGATGTGGTGTTAAGAACCAGCGAGGAGCAGCAAGAGCTTAGAGGATGGCACTTTTGGTGTGGGATCAATTGTTCGACATAACTTTTAAGTTCTCTTCCAACGGAGAGGCAGGGTCGAGGTGGTGGTAAATGTCTGAGTCCTAGTCGTCTAGGAAAGGGTGGAACCCCAGTGTTTGTGGACGTGGAGATGCGGTGTCAAGAACCAGTGAGGAGCAGCCAGAGGTTTCAGAGCTGGCACTTTTGGAGTGGGAACAATTGTCTGACGTTCGTCACTTTTCGGGGATTTTCTTTTTCAGGGGTCCCCGTGCAGTTGATGGGAAACGTCGAAGCGCTGCTCGTCCGCGAAAGCCCGGAGCCCCAATGTCTCTGGTGCTGTAGATGCGGTGTCATTGGCCGGTGAGGATCAGCAAGAGCTTTGGGTGCTGGCACTTTTGGTGTAGGAGCAATCGTCCGACGTTCGTCACTTTTCGGGGATTTTCTTTTTCAGGGGTCCCTGTGCAGTTGATGGTAAACGTGGGAGTGCTGCTCGTCCAGGAAAGGCTGGAGCCTCAATGTCTGTGGTGCTGTAGATAAGGTGTGAAGGGCCAGTGAGTGTAGCGGATGGGAATATGAGCAAACGTATGAAATGAATGTAAGCGAATGTAGTGAAGCGAGTAATGCGGGTGGGAATATGGGTGACTCTATCGAAGCTAATAGGACGTGAGCACAATGGACAAAGCAAGAGTACATGCTGAGAATCAACGTTATGATGCACAAAGTAAGTAGTACATGATGAAGAACAATGGTACAACAACAATCAGGAGCTTGAAGCTATTTGGACAAATACTGGGGTGTTAGAGCTCGTGTAAACTGTTGCCCTACACAAAAGAGAAATCGTAGACAAAGAGCATCTGAGCAAAAAGTATAAAAGAAAGTATAAAACACTGCTTGTAAAAAATAAATGGGCCCTCAGTGCCGCACTTTGACTCGCATGCTGTCTAGATTGTTACTTGGGCCTTCTGGGCTCCCTTGCTATCTTGCCTGTTATTCTGTCTCATCAATATGCCACAGATAGCGTCCAAATAGGGACGCACTTAAACTTCAAAAGGAACAAGGACTGAAATTCTAAAGAGGCTTGAACAAAGCCCGCACTGGTGGCATAGCCCAGTTGAACCAGAGGCTGGAATCCAGAAACCGGGATTGAGGATCCACACATCAGGAGGTTAACCCATCACCTGCATGCAGGTGAGCAACCGGGAACCATGGGAGGGAAAATATCCTCAGGACAGTTGCAAAGCTTTGACGTAATGGGAAGAATGCTAAAAACGCAGGGCAGGACTGTTACCAGCCTGCAGTTAATGACTTTATTAGAGTGGATTCGTGATAATCATCCACAATTTCCTACAGACGGGACTTTTCAAATAGAGGCTTGGGAAAAAGTGGGCGCTAGCCTTCAAAAAGCTGCTGCAGCAGGAGACAGCCGAGCTTGCAAAAACTTAGCCACTTGGGTACAAATCATGCTAACTCTCCAGAATGTTTCAACAGAATCTACTAATACTTCTTTGCCTGATACTCAACCTGTGAGCGCTTCCCCCTTAACAACGGTATCTCCCCAGAAACTCGTGGGCGGAGGGATTAGCACACAGAACTCCGTGCTGCGAATCCATGCTCCCCTGGGAGCAAAAGAAGGTATTAGACCTGTTTTGCAGGAACTGCGGGAGCAAGGCGTTGTGATAAATACACATTCTCCTTTAACTCTCCGGAGTGGCCAGTGCGAAAACCTAACGGAAAGTGGTGACTCACAGTGGATTTTAGGAGACTGAATGCCAACACCGAACCTTTGACTGCCGTAGTGCCCAATTTGGCGGAATTGATAACAATAATTCAGGAGAAACCTCACCCAATTATGGCAACTATAGATGTTAAAGACATGGGTTTTTTTATGGTACCTTTGCAACCAGAGGACAGAGACCGTTTTGTCTTTACTTGGGAAGGGCACAATATCTTTTCATCCGGCTGACCCAGGGGTACAAGCATTCTCCTTCATTTGGTCATCATGCTTTAGCCCAAGAATTGGAAAAAATACCAAAACCGGAAGCTGCAGAAGTTTACCAATAGATTGACGCCATCCTTGTGCGGGGGAAACAAATAGAGAAGGTGGAAACATCACACCGGAACACAATTTCTCATTTGGAGAATTTGCGTTTGCAAATTCCTCGCGAAAAAGTCCAAAAGCCATCTCAAATACTGGAAAAGACTGGAAGAGAGGGAACTTAACCTCCATTTTTAAAAAGGGGAGTAAGGAAGACGCGGGCAACTACAGGCCAGTCAGCCTCACCTCCGTGCCTGGCAAGGTCATGGAGCAGATTCTCCTGGAAACCATGCTAAGGCACATGGAGAGCAAGGAGGTGGTTGGTGACAGCCAACATGGCTTCACCAAGGGCAGACCGTGCCTGACCAATTTGGTGGCCTTCTATGACGGGGTGACAGCATCGATGGACAAGGGAAGGGCAACAGATATCATCTACCTGGCCTTGTGCAAAGCTTTCAACACTGCCCCGCATGACATCCTTCTCTCTAAACTAGAGGCGTGGGTTCGATGGATGGACCACTCGGTGGATAAGGAGTTGGCTGGATGGCCGCACTCAGAGAGTGGTGGTCAACGGCTCAATATCCAAGTGGAGACCCGTCACCAGTGGCATCCCTCAGGGGTCTGTGTTGGGCCCGGCCCTGTTCAACATCTTTGTCGGCGACATGGACAGTGGGATAGAGTGCACCCTCAGCAAGTTCGCCGATGACACCAAGCTGTGTGGTGCCGTCGACACGCTGGAAGGGAGGGATGCCGTCCAGAGGGACCTGGACAGGCTGGAGAGGTGGGCCCGTGCCAACCTCATGAAGTTCAACCAGGCCAAGTGCAAGGTCCTGCACCTGGGTCGTGGCAATCCCAGGCACAAATCCAGGCTGGGCAGAGAATGGATTGAGAGCAGCCCTGGGGAGAAAGACTTGGGAGTGCTGGTGGACAAGAGGCTCAACATGAGCCGGCAACGTGCCCTTGCAGCCCAGAAGGCCAACAGCATCCTGGGCTGCATCAAGAGGAGCGTGGCCAGCAGGTCGAGGGAGGTGATTCTGCCCCTCAATTCAGCTCTGGTGAGACCCCACCTGGAGTACTGCGTCCAGTTCTGGAGTCCCCAACATAAGAAGGACATGGACCAGTTGGAGAGGGTCCAGAGGAGGCCACGAAGATGATCAGAGGGCTGGAGCACCTCTCCTATGAGGACAGGCTGAGAGAGTTGGGGCTGTTCAGCCTGGAGAAGAGGAGGCTCCGGGGAGACCTGATAGCGGTCTTCTAGTAACTCAAGGTAGGTAGGTTTAGATTATATATTAGAAAAATTTTTTTTACAATGAGAGTTGTAGAGCACTGGAACAGGTTGCCCAGAGAGGTGGTGGATGCCCCATCCCTGGATACGTTCAAGGCCAGGCTGGATGAGGCTCTGAGCAAGCTGATCTAGTAAGGAAGGTCCCTGCTTCTTGCAGGGGGGTTGGACTAGATGACCTTTGAAGGTCCCTTCCAACTCTAACCATTCTATGAAGAGGTCGTGGATTTACGGATTGGACATTGATTGCTAAAAATTGCATAATGGAAGGAGTACCTCTAGGGCCATCAGATGGAGACGGGGGTATAATGGTGTGTCCTGTGATACAGGGGCAGCAGGGTCAGCAATGGAGCCCATTAGATTACAAATTACTCAGAGAATGGCAGAAGGCAGTAAAGGAGGAAGGTGTTAATGGGGTGGCGGCTCGAGCGATTTTTGGATGTGAGCTGGGCAGCAAAGCCACTTCCTTTCAACTGTAGGCAGCTAGCTAGAGAGGTTTTTACAGCCCCCCAAATGGTGCTGTTGGAGGCTGCGTTAGAGGAGGAAGTGGACAAGGTGGTTTTAGAAGCTCTAGATCCGAATCACCCCTGGATTAGTGTGGAAAGGATCCTAGGTTCAGGTAACTTCACTGATCCGGCCGCACAGGCTAACATGCGGAACAGGGACATCAACGCCGCTGCGCAGGCAGCACGGGTGGCATTCACAAAAATGGGTAAATAAGAGTGCAAAAGGCAGCAGTATACTTTAGTGAGACAGGGCATAGGGGAGTAGTATATCTCTTTTTAGGAAAGGCTACAGAAGGCGATTGAGAATTCTGATTTGCCAGAAAATGTGAAACCTATAGTGGCAAAAGAGTTAGCTAAACAGCATGCAGACAAGGTAACTAACAAGATTTAGTGCAATTGCCTGGGAATGCGGGTGATCGCAAATGATTAAGCAAGTCACGGAAGCAGAAGCGTTGCAGCAAGCAAAACCGCTCATTGCAGGAGTTTCTGCCATATGAGCGCCAGCTGCGCGCCCCACCTGTTTTGGTTGTGGGGGTAGAGGACACTTTAAGCAGCAGTGTCCCTCCAAGGCCAATCGAGGATCAGAACCTACGGGCAGCCAGCAAAGGAGATGTTCTCGATTTGGGCGGGGCAGACATCTAGTTAAACATTGTCTACAGTCATGCCCGGTCGGGGGGCAGGGAAAGGGGAGGCGCGATCTCTTACGGGGGCTGAGGGATGCGCCAGGCAAAGAAACGCCCCCAATAACCTTCCTGAACAGCGAGGGACGGGCCTCGTGGCCGGGCCCCGATTAGGAGCACAACTGAGTCGTGCAGAGGGTCTATGGGTAACAGCCCCTACTTGTGTACGCGTTGACGGAGAAATACTACCCGGAATAATACTAGGGGCAGGGGCACAGCACCTGGGGGTGGAGGTGGTGCCAGAAATGAGGACACAAAATGGAGAAAACACATTGTGTGTTGCTCCGGTGTCCGAGATACCTGTTTATTTGCCCAAAGGGTCAACTTTTGTTGATTTATTACTTGATCTTTCAACATGCCCAGTAGTTGTGTGTGAGCTACGTCCAGGCAGGTACCCTTCCACAGAAGCGGACCCAGAGCCACTAAAATGTCTTGAGGCCATATTAGATACTGGGGCAGACGTTATGGTAATTTCCCTGACGAACTGGCCAAAAGAGCTTTCTTTAGCCCCAGGGGCTGTCCCGTTGGCAGAGGTTGGTGGCATTACAGAGCCAATACCCCGTACGCCCCTCAATAAAAGGGGAGAAGGGCGAGACAATTATATGACCGTATGTACTAGATAATCTGCCTGTTT
>WHYT01013632.1:79226-108306 GCA_009806455.1 Tetrax tetrax | reverse complement strand
CCCGCTCTCGGAAGCGCCCCTTCGGAAGCGCCCCGTCCCCGAGGCCTCTGCGTGCCCCGGCCCCTCTGGGGCGAGCGGCCGGACAAAGGGAGCGCCCGCCCGCCCGCCCGCCCGGGCCGCCGCGCTCCCCGCCGGCCCCGCTCTGCCCTGCGGGGCGAGCGACCGCGCTGCCGCGGGGGTCGGGGCTGGCGGCGGTCTGGGGCTGTCCCGGCGGGTGCCTCCCGCCGGGCGGTGGCACCGGGCTCGGGGGGGCGGCGGCCGCCGGCCTGTCCGTGGTGCCGCGCTCCCTGCGCGCAGGCGAGCCCCGCCGCCGCCGAGCGTGGCGGTGAGCGCCGCGATTCCCCCCCGGGGGAGCTCTGAGCCGCTTTCCATCCTTCCTTCTCCGGCTGCTTTTTGGGGTCATTGTCCACAACTTCAGGGCTGCTGTAAATCTTGCCTTAATTCCTACTCCTGTTAATCCTTCCTCTAGCTAAGGGAATAATAGAGGCGGTTATGTAAAACTAGGTGAGGTATAATAATATATATATTATTTTCTTAAGCTGAAAACCTCTGCAGTAAGGAAATAGTGGTTTCATTTCCCTGTGAGGAGGGTTAGGGAAACGTGGGTGCACTGCTGGAGGGTTTGGGTATTCCAAGATGTGTAGAATGTTGTTTAAGTGACAGTGGGCAGTAACAGTTTGCCTTTGAGAGTGATTAACTTCTCTCAAAGTCTCTGCAAAACCAAGTTTGCCCCAGCAGTCTTTTGTTTCCCATCATTCTTCTCAGTTAATGAAAGAGGGAGGGGAACACAAGTGTGTGTGAGGCCCCTTCTTCCAAGCTTGTTTCTTACATTTGAACCCTGTACCAGTGGCAACTGCAGCTCTGATATTAACGTTGAACAACAGGAAGCAAGCACTTGCTGTAGGTGTAGCTTTTGAAGATGAAGTCTAGAAGCAGCGAACCACGCGATCACGCTCAGTTTTATTTGACAAATCCTGTGGTGCAGCGTGTCGGGGCTGTTGGCTCCCGGACTCGGGGTGAGTGTCCGTGCCTGAAGAGCCGTGATAAGTGATGTCGGGAGTGGTGGTGAACGGTCAAAAAGGGGATGAGTGTTTGTGGGAAACGTAACGGCAGCGTTTCCGTACTGTACTTATAGTGACCTTATAATAAATCTTGATGTTTTATTGTGTTCTTTTAGCACCAGGAGGTTGAGAATGGCTATCTTAAGTTGTGCAACCCTTCGCTCTACCTCCCGACTCCAGTGGGAGCGTGACGCTCGCTGGTGAATCCCAGGTTACGGGTGTTTGTTACATCTGGTGGTGGTAGCTTGTCACATATTTCTACCCCTGCTGTATCTTTCTGCAGAATCCTGTGGGCGAGAAAAACCAAAGTGTGGTGCCATGCTTACTTTTTCATCTGATCTCCTTTTTTCTCTTTTTTTTTATCTTCGACCCTTTTTCTGACTCCAGTGACTTCCCTCACCTGCTAGCCTCTTTAGTTTGTGCTCACATCTCCTTCCAGAGTTGTCATCTCCATCCTTTGCTGTTCTCTTGCAATAAGAGTGTGATATAACCTTTTGTAAGGGTAAGCAAAATCAGCTTGCTTTTGAACTATTGTCTCTTCTGCTCATTCTGATATCACTGGCTGCATTAGCTGGTGTTAGTTTTCCTTCTTCCAGTTCCGTTTCTGAAGCGGCTGTTCTTTGTGTACCAGTGCAAATAAATGTGCTTTCTGGGACTGGTGTCTGTCTGCTGACAGTCGGTGTCCACAGTCTTTCTGCTTGCCGTGTTTGTTGTCTCTGGCATGGCAATGCTGTTCTCATTGATTGTTTTCTCCTCATTCTTAAACACACCAGTCTGTTTTTTTTTCCCACAGAACTGTAGGTGAATATCTTATTTCCCTGTGCCCAGGTATTTTCATTTGAATGCATGAGGTGACTGTTTTGGTACTGATAACTCTTTGATCTTCTGCTTCATATCGATCTTCTCTTGTGTGAAGTATTTGATAGGTAAATATTCCTGTTCCCAAACCAGGCGTGGTTGAAGCAAAGCTCTCGAATATCCCTTAACCTTCATTGATCTGTACAGCGGTGCAGTCTCGATCGCACTTCGTTGTGCCGTGTAGAGTTATCTTTGACATGTAGTAGGCACAAGGACCTAGACAGAGGTTTTGCTCGTTACTGCAGGTTGGTTTTCCTTGACGTGTTTCAAGAACAGCTTTTCTTGCCTTTTCATGCAAGTGAAACTCGCTTAGACTCCTACCTATTTGATTGCTGCAGCAAACCTTCTGGCCTTGAAAAGTGCGGGTTTGTTCTGCCGGTGTCCTTCCCTCGCACTATGCACAGCTCTTCTCACCTTTTACCTGGCACCCCTTTGTTTCAGTTAATTCATTGGTTTTTCCTTTTCCAACAGGATATTGCTTATCTTTACCGTCTGGATTCTGACCTCTCTCTTGGTCTGTTGTCTTAAATCACCCCTGAGATGTCAGTGCTGCCTCCAAGTAACCATTCTACCTTTAAGCCTTCGGAATATTACAGTGGATGATCTTTGTCATGCGTTTCTTAGAAGCTACAAGCGTTCCCTCTGATATCCTGGTAGCTACTTAGTTTTCCTCATTGTAGTAGTTCCCTGAACTCTTCCATTCACTTGTCTTTCCTTTTTCTTTAGTGAGCTGATGAAACTGCACATCTGCCTCTCTGAGTGGTTTGATGACAAGCTGCATCTTGGCAGAAGAAGGTTTTTGGATTAAGGGGGTCCTCTGCTGCAGGGGAGGAGGGTGAAGGTGGTCCAAGTGCCGCTTTCCAAAGAAGTTTGTGCTGTGAAGTTTCCCAGGAGCAGGTCCTAGTTTGGGTGTTGCCCCTCATCCTATGAGGAGATGAGCTGTTAAGTGTGGAGCTAATGGAGAGGAGAGAGTAACTTTTCCCTGGCTGTGTGAGGTTTTGTGACTTTGTCACAAAGATTTGGTGACATTGTGATAGAGGTTTTGGGGGCTGGCATTGTGAGAAATTTGATCCCCGAAAACCAGGATTTTGGAATAGCAGGCACAACTGTTGCTGTTGTATGAAGTAGTTACTCAATGGTGTGAGAAGTTTTCTCTGAAGTCTTTGGTATTCAGCTGGATCACATCTTACAACTGACACTGCAGATGTGTGGCAGTGAAGTCTCCTGGAGAACCGGACAGCTTCCTGTCAGGCATACATTCACATCAACCCCAAATCTCATGATCTTGCTGTTAATGCACAACTAGTAACTTGTTTGTTATTAACTTGCTGCTGAAGCTGCTCTTTACCTGACAGGATCTCCTTGTGCTGACAGTGAGTTCCTTTCTCACCTTCAGTTGTTGAAGACGTACGAGTTTCTCTCGGGGATTAAACTTCAGGGCTTCTCTAACATTTCCCTTTCAGGAGGTGCCTGCACCGCCTGTGTTGGCAGACTCTCTCCTTGGCCACCAAACACAGGTTATTTTGCTGTACGGAACTGCTGAGCACGCAGCTCATGATCGTAAGAGGTTTGCTGTGTGTAGCTGCCCTAAGCAGACGAGAGAGCAGAGGATGGAAGCAGTTCCTTTCCGAGTGCAGGTGACATTCCCTTGCCAGAGCTGTGTGACGCTGACGTTCCCTCTGCGCTGTTTGTGGGGGGTTTGACCTGGCCGTGTCGTTCTGCTGGCCTTACAGTCGCTCTCGGAGACGGGACGGTCTGTTGTTGCTTTGAGGGGAAAGGCTGGCCTGCACCACTGCCCCTGACATCTGTACACCCTGGAAATAAGATCTTTCCCCGTGGTGATTTACTTCAGATAAACCAGCGGACACAGAGTTAGGCTGAGCGATTTGGTTTGAGGTTGGTTTGTTGTTTTGGTTTTTTTGAGATGTCCTAATACTTCACACCCAAGTGCCATCAAGTACTATGCCTCATGGTTTTCTCTTCCTGTCATAGGAAAATAAGCTACTCTTCTCTGTTTCTGACTGGTAGCGTTTGCTTTCTGTGAAGGACCTGAGCTGGAATAGTGAGATCACCCAATGCAGAGGGCGATGCGTTTCTATTAATGCCACAAGGCCTTGGGACATGGCTCTGCAAACACAAAAGGCTTGTGCTTTCAATGTGGTGTGGAGAATTTCAATTTCATCTTAAACATGTAAAAGGCACTCCACCTTCCCGTGCCAGCGGTGGAAGTACTGTCTGGAAGTCGCGCACTTACTCATGCTACAGGAGACAGAAAAATAAAGGGCTTGGAGGTGAATGAGAACATGGGATGTTTCACTGCAGAAAAAGCAACTTATCAGAGCATCTTTTTTTTTCTTTCCACTGTCAGTTACGTTCACCGTGAAGTCTGGCTGTAAGAGGTCCAGTTGTGTCTCTTGCCCTTTCTGACGTGAGGTGTGACTGGACTGTGCTCGCGGGGTCTGTTCTGGAGCTCAGCTCTTGGTGTGGTAGCTTGCCCACTGCTCTCAGTCTGTTCATAGCTGTTGGAAAAGAACCTCCTTCTGTTATCAACACCTTTAGAATTTTATAACGCCGCAAATTGCCCATATCTCTTTTAATATGTTTTTTTAGCGTGATTATTCTGCTCTTTATATAGCATTAAGGTGAAAAAACATTGTTGCAGCCTGAGCTGTTCAAATGAGCCTAATTAATCTTAACTTTGAATTAAATCTTTCTTGACCCTCAGATAAGCCTTCCACAGGCAATAAATTATCACTCTGAATATTTTTGGTGAGTTAGCACCCTAATTGCTGTTCCCCTTCTTAACACTCATTGCTCACAAGTATGATCTCTCTCTCGGGTGATGTTAAGGTCAGAGCAGTTGTTTTCAGTTTGTTTGCTTTTAGTGCTGAAGATTGCTTCTTCAGACCCAGGCAGAGACTTGCTTGCCTGGGAATTTCTCAGTTGTTTTTTTTTTTTTTTTTTCTTTTTTTCCTGCCTCTCATATAGGTTTCCACATAGTCAGGCACTATTATACTTTTATATGTAATTTGGAGTAAATTTAAACAGAAAATGTTTGGAATAGTGTAGTTCATAACTTTAAAAATAAATTCACTTTGTAATAACCTAGCTACAGCAGGTCTGGTGAGTACTTGAGAGTTGGTTTCGTGACGTGGGGCCTGGGTTCCATCTAAAATCTGAAGATTGGTTTGAGTCACCAAGGTGGTGGTGACCTGAGTTGCATGTCCTGTGAGGAGAGGCCGAAGGAACAGGGCTTCTTCAGCCTAGAGAAGGGCAGTGACCGTCCCCCCTGTACTGGGCACTGGGGAGGCCGAAAGCTGTGTGCAGTTCTGGGCCCCTCAGCACAAGAAGGACGTTGAGGTGCTGGAGCGCGGCCGGAGAAGGGCAGCGGAGCTGGTGAGGGGTCTGCAGCACCAGTCCCGTGGGGAGCGGCTGAGGGAACTGGGGTGGTTCAGTCTGGAGAAGAGGAGGCTGAGGGGAGCCCTCATCGCTCTCCACAGCTGCCTGAAAGGAGAGTGGAGCGAGGTGGAGGTCAGTCTCTCTTCCCAGGTGACGAGCGCGAGGACGAGAGGAAATGGCCCCAAGTTGTGTCATTGGGGTTTGGGTTGGGTATCAGGAAAAATTTCTTTGCTGCAGGAGCGTCCAGGCCCTGGGACAGGCTGCCCAGGGCAGTGGTGGGGTCCCCATCCCTGGGGGTGTTCAACGAACGCGCAGACGTGGCACTGCAGGACACGGCTTGGTGCACACGGTGGGCTGATGGTTGGACTTGATCATCTTAGAGGTCTTTTCTCATCTTAAAATTCTGTGTTTCTATGAGGCTTCAGAGAGGTGCGTTTGGACTTTCTGGGGTCTGTGAGGTTGTTAGAACAGCAGAGTCAGGCTCTTCGCAGGGGCGTGTTTTGGAAGGATAAAAGACAAGAGGTGAGAGGTGCAATGAGATGTTCAGACGGGATATAGGGGGAAAACTTGGGAGGTTCTGTCTTTTTTTTTTTTTTTTTTTTTTTTTTTTTCCCCCCCCCTCCCCCCTTTGGATCAGTTCATGCTACAGTGAAGGCTTGAAACTTTGTGTTTCAAAAATAACTGCTGTGGCTGCTTGATGCCACTAACTGCTTTGGTTGCCCCGACGTGAACGGATGAGGGGTAAAACAAGGCTGTGGTTTGGCTGGCTGCAGGAAACGCGGTTGACATCAGTTTGATGCATACACGTGGTCATGTGTCTGATTTAAAAATCTCCTGTTAAATAGTATATATGACTCGAAGATGATAGCTCTGCTGAGCCGGTGAGATAGTATTTTCTGTTTCTGTGTTTTGGATTCCAAGGCTTGCAACGCAAGCTGAGAGGGTTTAGCGGTACCGACGCTTTGCTGGCAGCGTGTATTGATAGCTAAAGGCTCGACAGGGAAATATGTTACAGGAATTTCGCCTGTGAGCGCCGGCACGGGAAGCTTTTGTAGTTGTTCGTGCGGGTTGGAATGTCTGAAACTGATGAATAAACTGCAGTTTTCACAGGTATTGTACCCGAAGTTTGAAGATGTGGGTTTTTCCCTTCCTTTATCCTGCTTTGTTTTCCCCTTGCCCTGCTGACGGGTCTGTGCACCGGCAGATCCATTTTACTGTAGGCCATCCCTCCGGCGCCTCGGGGAGTGGAAGCCTGCTCGCAAACGCCATTTGCGTTACTGTGGGGAAGGAAGAGCCTTTCCCAGCAAACCTTACGTGTGTGTGGAAAGTGAACTACTGCAGCAAAGGGCCTCTTCCTCCTGATGTACCCATGTGTGGTGAAAGTGCTGTTTGGAGAGAGATGGAGGGAAAGGACAAAGAGCTGTCAGATGTCAGTTGTATTGTTGCTCTTAAAACATGCCTTCTTTTTCTTTTTTTTTTCTTTTGAAGATCAGGTCCTTATAATGGTATGTTACTGGGAACTGGTGGAAACAATTTGTGTAACTGAGTTTTAACTAGTTGAGGGATTCATTGTCAGTAAAATGAACGTCACAGAACATAACTTTTTCATATTAGTCAATGAATGTGGTTGGAAAAAAACCAATGATCTCTCTTTTTACAGAAAAACCTGCCATTGCTCCACCTGTCTTTGTATTTCAGAAGGATAAAGCACAGAAGGTAAGGAGATGTTGATACGGTTGGTTTTTGTTCTGTAGCTCTGACTCATTCCATGGTGAGCAGTCGTTTGTCTGTATTGTTTTGAAGTTGAAGATGGGTAACAGCACCAATGTCATTAATGAGTGAAAAGGTACGGGAACACGTATGATGGTGTGAAATGGGTGCCTTTTCAGACAGAAGATGGACCAAATCAGGGAGAAAAAGTATTTTCAAAGCTGTATCTTGAAAGGGACACTTGTCAAAGGAGTGCTGGCAGTTGCAGCTGCGTGACAGTGCTATAAAATTTCTTTTTCTGGTGATAGAGTTGAGACAAAGCAAAGCAAACCATAGTGTAGATCACTGCTTTCGCCTCGGTGTATTTAATGTATCGTTCTTTGGTCAGTAAGCTGTGAAGTGCCCAGTTACCTTGGCAAATGGTAGTCCTGTTTTCTCTGCCACTGCCGTGTGTCCCCTGGCTTTGGGCCTGCGGTTGCAGGAAGGTGGAGCTGTGCCGTAATCCGCTGGCAGGCGTTCCGCGGGTGAGCGTGTGCCGAACCGAGGGGCTGACACAACTCATCCCGTGGCTGCAGAGCTCCGGAGAGCAGTGATTGCTGACGGAAGGAGCGGGACCTTCCTTTGGTTGGAAATTTCTATGGAACTGAGACGTGGTAGGAAGCTATGGCCACGTGGACTGAGCGCAATACCATTTGTGTTCCTTTTCACTTTGAAAGTGACACACAAAATGTCATGAATGAGTGCTAAGGTGTCATTTTCCTTCCTGCCCTGCAGCAGTAAGCTTTCCAGTTTCTTATATTGTAAAAATATTTTTAGTGAAATAAATTGATAAGGATCTCAATATATTTTTGTATTTAATTCTGCCTAGTTGATAGTAAAAGCTGTTAACATTTGGGGAAAAAAATAAAGTCAAGGTTACTGTTTCAGCTGATGCTGATGGGAACCCAGAGCAGTGTGCTCACGTACACACGATTCACTCTTTGTTGAATCACTGGATTGTTAAATTATCTGTGCAATCAGAAAATCTTCTCACATGTTTGAACAGAAATACCGAACCATCGGTAGCTTTTCTTTGGAATGGAACAAGTACCAGGCTTGAGCTTTCTCATGGGTTTAGGAGGCATATTCCTCAGCAGGAGCTTGGAAAGGATTTAAATCTACTGTTCTTCTAATGTTAGCTAATAAAATAAATATATCCTACAGTGAATACTTTCAAGGTGTTCCTTCCCATTACATTTTTTGCAGTGACAGTTTACATGGACTTTGGAACGAAGGGCATGGTAGTGTCTGTGCTATCCGTTTGGAGCATGTTGTTTCCTTCTAGGAAACAGCTCCCAGTCACCCGCTGTTGCTTAGGCTGTTCCTGGAGTCCCTGCTGAGTTGCACCGTGGTGAGTTTGCTCCCCAGGTGTCCTTTACCCCGGCAGTGTTTCTGCAGTGAGTCTGGAAGCAGTGATCGGAGTGACGTGCAACCAGGCAGAGCAACATGGTCTTGTGTCCTGTCTTCGCTGGCCTGGTCCTGCGGTGGTGAGCTCTCAGGTTCTTTCACGTTGAGGGGATACACGCTTCTGCACAGAGCGCGTACCTCCAGCAGCCCGCACACAGCGCGTGACTTCAGTGCTGGGCTGTGGGACAGATCTGTTACACTCTGGTGTGTCTGAAGAAAATATTCATTAAAAAAAATCTTGACTAAAGGCTTAATGTCTCTTTTGGCCGTCAGAGAGGATCCAGGGTTCTGGAGACAGTGACCTGTGAATGAGCCTTCCCAGCTGCCTCTGAGGATGCTGAGCGCTGTGGCGATGCGGAGTAGGTGGCTGTGTTCGGGGCAGCCAGAAAGGGTGCTGGGTGGCATGGACGGGGCCTGAGGGTGAGCCGAGCTTCCTGAAGGCCCAGGGGTTAGAAATGAGTCAGGAGGTGATCGGAATAGTCATCTGGTGGTGGTGCTGGGGCAGGGGCTAGCCATGGTCAGTGTGGGTGTGCAGGAGGTCTGGCTTGGCTGGGGAACAAGGCTTGTTCCTTGGAGCTGATCAGGAAGATGTACCATTGGCATCTGTTGCTTGGCCATCGGTGTCCAAAGTGTAGTACAGCTAGTAACAGAAATGTTTGTTAAACGGGGTAACGTGCGGGGATGTATGTGTTCTTAAAAAGGGAAGGGAGCTGGTCAATAATCATTTTGTAGCTTATGCTGTGTGTGAGACTGGAGAAGCATCAGAGCTGTGCTCCTTACCGCTTCCTTCGATAAAGGGACAAAGTCTGCTCGTGGCTTGTGCCCGTCGCTGGGTTTTGTGTGATGCAACAGTCGAATCCAGTGCTGCTGGCCGAAAGTGAGAGCTGCCTAATGTGTGCTGCGTGTGAACCTAGCGCTCAGGCCAGCTCAGTGTCCCTTTGGTCAGCTTGGTCAAGAACAGGTGACGCGGGTTACACGCTGGTTGGACCTCTTGCTGTATTTTTGGGAGGACTAACAGGTAAATGTGGTGACCAGTCAGGAGGCTCTAGTTGTCTTTCACAGTTAAAAGGACAGGATTAGTCTGTCTGTTCCGATTTTCATTATCGATACAAATTAATGGTGGATGTAAAATTGGCTGTTTCCACACCTGTTGAGTGAGTCTATATTTCATTATTTTCATTTCTCCTTAACTCTGAGAACTATTTTTACAATGTGTGAAACGTAGTTCTTGCAACTCCGAGTGCAGGCATCCAAATATCTTCCTTGTTTATTCGCTGCTGTTCGTTTTCCTCACGAGCAGAGCTTCTGTGCTGACACTGGCTGGGAAACTGGTATTGATATGAATTCCTTGCAAAATAATTTATTGTCATTTCCACTTCTAAGTATATAGGATAAGTGTGTGTTGAGTTCTTGCCTGTTCTTGTATTATTAGCGATTTTATGACGTGTAGCTAGAAGGCAGTGTAAATTGCTGCTCTTTGGTGGGGTTTTTTATTTGTTTTTTTAATTGCTTGCTGAACCCAAGCATGCGAGCTGCTGCCATCCACGTGATCCTCTGACACCGGGATCAGTAGGACAGGCTTTTTCTCCTTTAGTAGTGTGTTGATTTTTTTGAGCCTGTTACAGCCTGGCCTAACTGGATGCCTTCCAGCTCTTGCTGTGTGGGAGTCACTGTGGTACCATCCTGTGTGCCACTCACTATTTCAGTTATGTTCCTGCTCTTTTTCTTTCCAAGTTCTTTGTATCGTGGCTGAAGAATAATAAGGTATATAGCTATTTTTACATGGAAACATTTCCAAGCCCTCTTCCTGTTCATTATTTTGCTTCTTGTGGACACTGAACCTTCTTAGTCCTCTTCAGCCCCTGAGTCTGCCTAGGGTCCCCGACCTTTCCCTGTTGCCTCCAGATCCCTGGCGATGGTTGGCTCATCCTGAGGTTCGTTCTGGCTGGTTGACGAGGATGGTCTGGACGGTGTTCCCATCCACGTTCCCTGGCGCTGTTCTGATGATAGCGGTCAGCGTTGTCCTCAGTGTTGTTTACAGCGCTGTGCCCTGGCCCCTGGGTTCCTGAAGGGCTGTGGGAGTAAAGTCGGTGTTGTCGCTGTCGCCTGTGCAGCGGCTGGCGCGGGTCTGTGCTCTGTTCAGTCATCTCTTCTGTGGTGGTCTGGCTCTCTGGACCCCTGGAGAAGTGGGAGGTCTTTCAGCTAGGAAGCCAAGCAGAGCTGGTTGTCAATTCTGGTAACTATTGACGAGGTGATAACGGTAGAGGTTTAAATATTAAAACCGTTCTGCATGTTTCCTGAAAACCTGACTGGACCCGCAAGCCCCGCGGATGACAGAGGAGGTTGGCAGGGCTGTAAGCCATGAGCAAAAGCAGATCTTCAGTGCTGCTGCTTGCATGGCTGCTTTTCTGGTTAGTGTGATGCAGGTGACGTGTGACTTAGTGTACTTTTTTTTTTATGGCTGTCTCCCCTTGAAGGAGAAGAAAACAGCTTGAGTGATATTTGGAATGCTGTTAATTTTGAAAGTGTGGCACAGCATAAAGAAGAGCCCAGGAGTGCTGGGTGTAAAACGTCACGCGGAGGACTGAGGTGTCCGCTGCTCGTCTTCATACATACCATGCATAGGCTGCAAGTGCTGTGCCCAGTCCTGTGTAGCCTTTTTATGCTGTTCTTCTGAGCCAAAGAGGTAAGAATAGCGAAGTGCTGGACTTGATTTAATTTTTGGCAACAAACAAAATGTTTCTTTAACTCTCCCCTCCCGTATGGTGGGGTTTTGAGTTAGTGTTTGGTTGGGTCTGTCAGTAACAGCTGTGTGTTAAAACCAGAACATTCTGAAAATACAGAAATCCAGCATCCCCAGCTTTACCTGACATAATGTTATCCCCATTAAATACATTTTTACTGTTTTAAGCCTTAGTGATGATAATTTCTTGCAAGATTTAAAACTCTAATGTGGGTAACTTCACTGAACGGATAGGAACCTGCGATGAAGCCGCAGGTATTGCTGCCTTTCAGTAACTGCTTCTGAGAGCAGGGCAAGTCGCAGCTGGAGGACTTTGGGCCCTTAAGATTTAAGAGCTGCTGTTTATTTTTGAGGTTGCTGTTTGCTCTGTTTGGCACGGACCTGGGCAAGGATGAGCTTTTTTAGTGTGTCTTCATTCTGCTGAATGCTTTCGGAGCGTGAGCCAAGGTTGGATGCTTGTGGGTGACGTTTCAGCGGGCTGCCCGGTGCTCCACCGTAAGACACCAGCAGGCGTGGCCCGCAGATGGCAGTGGGGAGAAGGTCCTTGGCCTGTGTGTTGTCCAGGGGCTGTGATTTCATCTGACCACAATGCAGTTGTTCAGGGCAAAGCTGTTAACGTTTTCAGCTGTGTGCAGAGTACGGTAACGTTTGATTTCTGTTCTGAAGCGGAGCCCTGCAGCACGGAATGATCTGAAATGCAAAGAGGCTGTGGCAGGAGTTCAGCAGATCCCAGATCCCGTTAGTGTGCCCTGACTATCCTGTCAGCCCCCTCCTTGAAACAGAAACGCACACTTTGTGATTTACAAAAGACAATATTGTTGTTGCTTTTCAGATAATTCACCGTGGTGGGAATATGAAAGGATTGTATGTCTTTTGTGAATGTTCTAATGGATTGCTGTGGGGTGTTTTATAATCAACCCCACTCCCTCAAGCTGCTCTGAAGAAGCCGTGAAGGACAGTTATTTACAGGAACTGTTTAATTCTTACGTCTGAATGTGGAGGGAAAAGCAATGAGCTGTCCTTTGTGCCTCGAGAGGAGGCGGCTTTAGACCCCAGCAACCCCACGGCTGGCAAAAATGCTCTTTTGCTGGGGACGCTGACATTTCTAGCTGACTTTCCAAAAAGTGTGTTCGCTCCAATTGATGCTTTCTGTGGGGAGGGGAAGCTGATTCAGTCAGCAGGTTCTGTTACCTGGTTTGTGCATTTTAACCGCTGTCTCACAGCAAGCCATTCCTCCTGCCACGCTGTGAGAACAGCGGAATTTAAGAATGGGTTAGCAGATCCTCTCACTAGGACGACTGCTCTCTCATGTCGCAGCCTTGCATTGAAGAGACGTTGTCTTTTTTGCTCCCAGTCCCCTGCAGAGCAAAAAGGTTTGTCGGATTCAGGCGAGGACCCCCAGGGAGAGGTTGAGTCCCCCCACCAAGGTCTGGGTCACACAGAATCAGCTGGTGAGCGCGACTCTGAGCACCCTGCTCCCGCTGTTGCCTCAGTCAGTGCCACCCTGAGTCCCGCTTCTGATGCCCAGCTTGCTCCTATTCAACAAGAACTGGCAGGGGTAAGTGTCAACCTACCAAGTACGTCTGCTGCTGGAGGGTAGTGCAGCTCGCTGTCTGCTTCTTTGATCTCTTAGTCCCCTCTAAGCCATTGTTTCAGTTAGTAGAAATGAAATTTGTTTGGGACTCCCTAGCTGGTGTGACTATAGAAGACACATCAAGTATTAATTTTAAAATGTAAGGTGTAAACTGCGTGTTTACTAAGGATAAGAGCTCTTCCAAGGGAGTGAGGAAGTGAGTATGTTAGAGGGATTTGCTTTAAGCAGTTAGAGGAAGATTGTTTATTCTCTCTGAGCCGTAACGCAGCCGCTTAACAAAGTGAGCAGCCAGGCTCTGTCTCCACTGGGAATAAACAGGAGCTGCTTGTGCCAACCTGTAACGTACTGACTCGATTAAAAGCAGCAAGAAAGATGAGAAAGCTGAATTCTGAATTTAGGTTGGGGGGAAATCAATACCTTGAGGTAGGAAAAGCTGTCAGTGCTGTTAACTTGAGATTTTTTTTCTACTGATAGTGCAGCAGAATTTTTTTTTTTTTTAAATGAGATAACTAAATGTATGGGCCACTTCAGGCCAACTCGGTGCCAGATGGGTTGTCCTGACCGGGTGCAAACAGCTGCAGGCAGGTTAAGCACCTTTTGGTGTCCACACTGTCAGGCGTTTCTTGATGACCTGCTGCTGACATTCTTCTGTTGAAATGTTGTTTAAGGTTAAAGTTTTCAAGGGTTAGTATTTTAAAATATAGCTGGTAAATGTGATCACTGACTCTCCTGTCAGTTTATCGTTTGAAGTGGCCGGTGGTACTAGAACCGGCCGAGAGAACTGCATTAACCAGGCTTGAAGGAAAACTGCTGCAAGAGGTCGTTGTCCTGGGCGTGCTCGTAAAGAGCAGAAGGTCTCACCCCAGGTAACCTAGGGCTGAAAGACATTCAAAAACAAAAAATGCTGTTGGGGAATGTATGCAGGAGTCTTGGATGTACGCAACAGATATCTGGGCATCCTTGAACTTTACTCCACTCACTTCAGTGTGCAGAACAGTACTCAGCGTAGGCGTGTAACTGGCCTTCACGTGCACTGGCAGGCGTTCTTCACATTATTCCGGTTTCTTAGAGGGAAATGGTCTCTTACCTGGAAACGTACAGAAGGTCGATGTGTCTTCAGAGTGCTCACACTGCTTTGCTGGAGCAGAAAGCTTCATGTGATCTTCCCAGGACCTGAGGAAGTTTGGTGAATTACAGGACTGAGCCCTGAAGAAGAGACGCTGCGGCTTTGTTTACTCGGTGTTGTTTGTAGTGCACAGGCAGGTAGTTTTGCGAAGGCTGTAACGCGCTGTGGCCAGCGGTACGGCCCCTTGCAGGGCTGGTGACGTCTGACTGTCAGCGGTCTCGCCCAGGCCACCCTGCAGCAGCAGGACTCCCTCGTTCGAGAGGCTCTGGAGCGGCTTTGGAGCTCCAGCTGTGGCAGCCGCAGTGGCTGTGTGCAGAGTGCCGGTTGCAGACGTGCTGTGCCATCCTCTGAAGCCCTTTTAGATCTGACTTTTTGCATCTTAAATGGATTTTTTTGAATGTGAACACTGTAAGTGTACTCTTACAGATTTCACCTAATTATTGTCCTTTTTTTGCTTGATCTGACTTCTCCCTTGCCTTCTCTCTTTATGCTCATTGTGAATAAACAAATTTTGTCAAATTTGTTGAAGTTTGTGCAAGTTCTTCTCTGTTAGTTTGGTGTAACAGCTCTGTCAGGAAATGATGGGTGTGAAGAGGCAGTGTTTGTACTTCAGTATGGGATGGTTAGTTCCTTGCATTTGCACTTTTAAAAAGCAGTGTTAGCCTTTAAAAAGGTAATTTGGTTAATTAGAAACAAGTCAGAATTTTAAGAGCCTCTGTTTAGAAATAACTAACTTTTCTGTAGAGGGATTTCTAAAAGTAAGGAGGGAATAAGTGAAAGATGGCTTCTGTTCATAAGTGAGCAAATTGTAGGTTGGGTTTTCACATTACTGGTGTCTCTGCAGCTTCTAATTTCAGAGAACTGAAGGGAGAGAAGTGGGGTCACCTTCGTGGGTCCTTACAGGGGTGGTGGTCCTGGTGTTTCTGTTGTGTAGCGTTCTTGTGCAAGCCCTGTATCGCTGTGAGGTGCGGGTTGAGAGGCCGAAAGGGCAGAGGCGGGAGTGCTGTGTATTGTCGCTGTAATCTGATGGTTTTCCTGGTCTGGCAGGGAAGCTCTGTCATGCATATATTCCCCCTCGTTTTGTCTCCTCCCCCCAGCTTCTCCTGAGTAAGCAACGCCGTAAGCAAACTCTGGCTGCAGCAGTAACTTGCTCTGTGGCGTGGCTTCATCACAAAGGGAAGCTTGTGCTGGTAGAGTGTATTTGTGTACCCACACCCCGTGCCATCGGCCTCAAGCTCTGCCAGGTGCGTCCAAGGGTGCTGGGAGGTCTGGAGATCTTGGCTCTGGGTTCCTCTGCAGCCCGTGGGTAGAGGCAGACGAGAGAGGAGAGAAAACATCGCGCTTCCTCAAGCGTCTGGCTTCTCACTGCAGGTTATTCCACGAGTAACTCCTGCATACTCTCATTTGAAAACAGAAAGCTGCACCTGGATATCTGAAATGCTCAGCAGGAGTTTCAGTACAGAGGTAGACGTCAGTGAGGTTCTGTGGCCTGTCTGTGCTTGGGGATCAGCCTGAGGGATTAGGACTTTTCTTCTTCCCTGGCCTTTAAAGTCCTGAGCCCATGGAAGATTTAAATCTGTTGTTGCTTTTACTGGTAGGAGTTATTTGCAAAGTCTGTCCCAAGTTCCCCAAAAGGTAATTGGCAGTGTGAGTGGTAAGCATGGGATGCAGCATACCAAATGGTCTAGGTATTGTGATGCCTACGTAGGAAAAAATGCATCTGAGAGTAAGGCAAGTCCTTTAATCTGTGCAGCATCTGCTTTGACTGGGAGTGGCCATGTCCGTGACTGCTGTGACACTTCTCAGAGGCCTCCTGCACAGCTGTAATCTCCTGAAACTCCTGGGCTGGGAAGCACGGCGGTAACTGAGAGAGAGCGGAGACTTAGCTCCGCCTTAGAGTTGGGTTTGGGTCCTGGCGCTCCTTGTGCGCTGAGCGCAGTGGGGGCAGTTGGTTGTGCTGGCGTGCGTTAGTGAAGGGGTGGTGATGGGATCCTTTGAAGCTTGCGCTGTACAGGTTTGAGTTTTTTAATCTGTGTCCCGGGAGCACTGAGAACACAGTACGTGCTGGTAACAGCTTGAGAAGTTTTTGAAGTTCAGGAGGGAATACCTTGTTGATATTTAAGGATTTTTGCACATAAGGATCTGTAACTCCATTCATGCAATTTTTTTTTACCAAATGATTTCCTTTTGCTTTCAGGATTTTTGCTAGAAATAGCAACAAGTTGCTGGTATATGTGACAACACTTTCTGTGAGGAAGATTTTTCTGACTTCAGGTGCCGATGGCTGATTTAGGTAGATGACATCATGGTTTTCCACGTTAGCCGTATCTTTGGGGAAATTAATGTGTGCTGGCAAGGGAGATGCCTAATAAGATAATCTCCCAGTCGTGTGAGCGCTTGACCAATTATCTAGGAAGAGCATGGATCATCAAACGCACCGTTAATGTGGCTGGGCTGATCGGTACGTGTGGATGCGGGGTTGTGTCCAGAAAGGTCATTAGCCTTTCGTTCCCCGTGCTGAAGGCTTCAGCAGTACCTGGCCGGGGTGCTGCTGAGACAGCCGTACTTCGTTAACGTAAAACAAACCAGGAGAGCCCTGAAACTTCATTACATAGGCAAAGGCAGCGTGAATGGGTTTTCATTGGCATTGAGTGCAACCCTGATAGTGCAGTAGTGTCTAGATTCTGAATATCTGCGGTGCTGAACAGGAAGCTTTGTACTTTTCGGTTTTCTTATGTCCAAGGCGCGTCTTTCGGATGGTAGTCCTGCGCAGCCTTAGCCAGTCCTGCCGTCTGTTGCCCGATCCATGTGTTCTCCGTGGCCGAGCGGGACTAGTTCAGTGGGGAAGGAAGAGCTCTGGGGCTGCTGCGGGCTGTCGGTGAGCTGCTGCTCCTCCCCAGCTCTGCAGCGGGGCCGAGCGAAGGGGCAGGACCCTGGTGGGATGAAAGGGCAGTGTGGGACTAGGGAGAAGGTCCGGCGCGTGAAGAGACTTTGTGATGAGATGAAGGTGCTGATGCTGCCCTGGTCACACTCTGTGGTGAAAGGAATCCTTCGTGGGACTATGTTTTGCAGAAGCAAGGGAAATCACATCAGCTGAGGAACCAGCAGAGGAGAGAGACCTCAAAATCCTCAGCAAAGGTGTTAGACCTTTGTGCAAAGACTTTTTGAATGCTGTGATAGTTGGTCACTTGCGATGCCTCCTGTTTTATTCCTGGTACAGTGGAAGGTGCTAGGGAGACTGTGCATCACTAATTCCTGTCAAAATATCGCCGTACTGGTTTACGGAGCGTGCTTTGGAAGGCATTCCTCCAATGAAGGAGCAGGTGTCAGTTGGATTAATTAGGAGAAGTGCTTGGGAATGAGCTCCCAAATAGTGGGCATGTTCATGATGAGCTTGGAAATGTGATGGTATTTTTAAAAGCAAACCATTTTCAGATTTTCACTATATAGAAAATGTAACTGTAATAATTGCTGCGTAGTCTTTAAGGGTGTCAGTGCTTAGATATGAATTTTCAGGTATCTTATTCGTAAATGAAATGTTTTGAATTAATTGTATTTGGTAGTATCAAGGTGAAACTCAGTATGCCTTCATGTAAGTCATAAAAATAATGCTTTGCCTTGAGTGCATATAACTGACAGTAAAGAAAAAAATCTCCAAACTGATGATTAACTCATTTGGATGTATCCAGAGAGACTGAAATGTTCATATGTGACTTTTGTTTTATCGCTCATCTGATTTCAGAGATCAGCAGATGGATCAAGTCCAGAAGATGGAGAAGGTAAGAGATTTGATTGTAAGACTAAAAACCATGAGTATATGTCTCTCCAGGATTTTGCTCTTTTTCTCTCATTGCTTTTTCTCTACAGAATCTGATCGAGAGGATGGGAGCTACTGTCCACCTGTAAAGCGTGAGAGAACTTCGTCCTTAACTCAGTTCCCTCCTTCTCAGTCAGGTAAGTGTTGTTACGGCATTATGTGAGAGGTGGATTGCCTTCTTGTGCTTCTTCAAGTTCTGTCAGCAGTCTTATTACTGTGCTGTGCTTTGGCTTAAGACCACTGTTCAGTTGAAGAATTTGCCAGAAATCTTTTTGGCTTGTTGTGATCAGGTCACTTCTTAACAAATTTTATATAAAAGCTATATTTTTCTTAGTTGCTCTGCTGCCAGGCAAATCAAATATACACAACTTCTCTTTATTTTTATTTTTCCTTGACTGCAGTAACAAAGAACAATGTTTTTATGCCATCAAGCTTCTGTGAACCCTCTACAGGCAATTCTGACTCGGAACCAGGTGAGCTGCCTCATTTTTCTGCTTTTTCTCAGCAAACCACTGTTAGTCTGTCGCCATCCAAAGTATTCTGCGAAGAATCCTGGGAGAATGGAAGTGGTGACCGTCTGATCTTACAGCTGTTCTCTTGGTCACTTTGTTCCTTGATTCATGCTTGCTAGAGGTAATTACAACAACAAATACCCAAATCCTGAGATACTTTGGGAAGGCAGCATGACTCTATGCACAGCTGTTAAGCTTGAGGTAAAGCTGAAGGGAAGTTTTAATCCAGCTCTTTGGATACTGGGGCTTTTGCTACTGGAAATCCAGTCCGTCTGTGGGCATGGTGGTGTTCAGCCGTGACCTGTGAACGCCGTACTGACAGTACCACTTGTTTTGTTCATCGCTGTTCTGCAGTTGAGGTGTTTGGATCGCTGCGTAGCTTGAATGAGGAGAGAATAGTGAAGTGCAGTAAGACAGTGAGGTGCTGAGTTGTCTTACTCTGAGCACAGCTTTACGCCCTGAGAAAGAAACTTTTTACACTGACAGCTTGTAAGTTCTTAGGAACTCCTTTTGTAACAGCTGTGGATTTACGAACGTGGTTTTTTGGTATTTTATCTAAAAGCCTTAACTGTAGTGAGTAAAAGCAAAGGAATTTATTTATCTTCATACTATAAAAGCATAAGGTACCAGCTAATGGAATTACAAGATACAAGTATTAAGCAATTAAGTTAATTTATAATCATTAGCAGTTAGGTCTTGTTAGCAGCTGTCATGTTCAGTCATACTTTTGATTGTCCTTCCTTTAGTTTGATTCTCACTTAAAACCTCTGTTAAGTACCAGTATGAAATCTCTGTGAAGACCTTCACAGAAGGAACTCCATTTCTCTTGTGAAAATGACCTGTTTCAGATTTCTCCTGAAAAGCAGTTTCGAATTTTTCACTTGCAACAATTTGTTTCTGTCTTGTGATGTATATCAGTGATGATCACGGGAAGTTCAGACCTTTTTTTTTAAAAAGGGAATTTGTTTGTAAATCTCCTTATGACTTTGGATATTTATAGAACTTGAGCGTTGTTGAAGTGGGGAAAGGGTAAGGAATTTTATGACTGAATAAATGTCTGTAGTATGTTAGAGCTGCATCCCTGTCATTTTGTGTTTTGTTTCTAGAGGAGAAGAGCAGTGGATTCCGGCTCAAGCCACCAATACTGATCCATGGTCAGGCTCCAAGTGCGGGTGAGTTCAGTGTTTTCTACAGCTGTACAAAGAAACCAGCTCAAGCGTTTTATTTATTTAGGAGCTTCCTCAAACTGCTGTTGGAACTGGAAGGTGGAAATGCCTGTGTTCATGCAGAAAGTCTGGTGTTCTCCAGAGTGGTTATGTCCGTATCCGTAGTGTAATGTGCATAGACACATCCAAACCTTGCCTTGGGTCAGCCTGTGTTTCTGAAATGCATCTCCTGGCTGTCTCACTTAGCATGCTTTGATTCAGTTCTGAGACCAGTCCTGTGCTCCTTGGACTCAGTTCCTTTGGCAGCAAACTGGGCCAAAAGGGGCGCTCCAGGAGCGCTCTGAGCGAGTTTGAGCTGTTAATGGGCACTCGGTCTGGGACCAAGCTCGAGGAACGGCTGAGGCGTTCGCTTTCCGCTTCCTCCTCTTCCTGGCTCCTCACGATAGCGTGGGTGTCAATCCTTCATCCTGCCTGGCTGGCTGGCTGGTTTGGCTCTTAGCGCTTGTGTTTGCTGATGTAGACCTAGCTAGTGTGGGAAAGACATTGCTATTACAGCTCCTTGGGTGTCTGAGAAAAAACCAAAACTATTTTGGTGATGGAAGTTATTATTTGTTATAGAGAGAGAGTTGTGCTGTGTATCTTAATATAGCAAAGCAAAGAGACTAGGTTAGTTAAAAAAGCCAAAACATTGTTAAATGAAACAACAAGTAAGCCTAGTACACTACCAATGCACTTGATTGTATGAAGAACTATTTAAAAAATATTTACCCATCTGGAAATTCCTTCATTGGAAGGAGAAGACTTGGAAATGTAGTTGAATAAATAGGATTGCTTGTGTACTGTTCATTTCCCTTACGTTTTGACTTTTACTTCTGAGTTATTGTTATAAACCCTCCTTCTTTGCCTTCCTGCATAAGGTAGAGAATATATTTTAAAGTGTCTTTCAAGGCTAGGAAATTGTCTTCTCTGTTTGGGACTAAGTCTATTTTGAGGCTGAATGAGGGATGGGAAAGAAGAGGCTGGAAACTTTAAGGGTATGGTTTTCCATTGTATGTTCTGTTGGAAGCAGTTACAGAGAAGATGAGATGAAGCTGAATTTTTTTTTACTTCAAAGCTTTATTGCTCTTGAAAAAAATTGTGCTTGCAGGTCTCCCTAGCCAGAAACCGAAGGAACAGCAGCGAAGCGTGCTACGTCCAGCAGTATTACAGGCGCCACAGCCGAAAGCTTTCTCACAGATGGGTAAATAATGCTTTTGCTTTCTAGAATGGTGGGGAAGAGAACAAAAATACAAAACCCTGTTTAGTTCAGTGGGGTTTTTTAGTTTTTTTTACTCAGCATCTATCTTTGTTTTCCTAGGGTTCTCCTTTCACAAAAGAAACGCCTAAAGCGTTAGGTGTATCTGTGGTACACAAGTCATAAACACAGCCACACCGTCACTTTTTGTGTAGGGTGACTGTCTGACCTTACCAGGCCTCCAGCTTTGGTGCAGTCCACGCTTGGTTTTTGGAATAAAAAGACTTGAGGGTGTGGATTGGCAGTATCAGATGACCATGGTGTAAGAAGCCACTGCTGCTCAGTTGAAGAGCGGCGGCGGCAGATTTCGGCGAGCTGCACGGCGATGTGAAATGCTTACATCGCTCGGAGGTACCTTGAGGCTTGGGAACCGTTTGGAGCTGGGACTTTGAGATACGCGGCCAGACTGAGAACTGAAAGTGCATGTTACACTTACAGTATTGCTGTGGAATTTGATATAGCTGACAAATAGGCATGGCTGAAAACTGGAAGTTAAAGCAAAAAAGCTGTTCAGAGTGTCCGTGTCTCTCAAACTCCTGTGTTTCCCGAGCCCCTTGCCCTTTGCTATTTGGTAGCTCAGTTGAGCTGAAACAGAAGTAACTCCAGTTAATGCTGAATCTGGCACAGAACCGAACGTTTCTAGCGTGGTCTCTTGGCACGCCTGTTGGCACGGGTTGGACTCTGCAGAGGACTTAACATGGGGCACACGTTTTTGGTGGGGATTTAGTGTGTGAGCAACTGGGTCAGCCTGAAGAGGAGCCCTGCTGTGAACAGTGTTAGGCTGGAGTGGGGTGGTTGCTTGAAGTTGCATCTGTTTAAGTCCCGCAGTGTTTGTGTGGATTAAATGACTCTCTGCTAACTTGGCTTTCTGCATTTGGAATTTTGATTCTGCTAAGAATTCCTGAGTCGTGGTCCTCATGTCTCTTGTGAAGTACTGTGGGAACTCTGTAGTTTACATTGCAATATTTCATGGACTTAAACAAGAAAGCTGCATGCAGTTTGCTATAGAAAAAGGACTATTTTGGGGACAATCTAAATATCTAGAGGGTTTGTCATTTTCTCGTTCCTTTTTGCAGTTCTCAGCAGTGGCACCAATGGGGTAAACATCTCGGCAGACTCTGCAGCCACATCAGAGTCACTAAGTAATGCAACACTGAAAAGTTCTGACTCGGAAGACAAGGTGAGTTGGAGAAGGAGTGGAAGGACACTCCAGGTGACAAACTTGTAAAATAGTATTCTCTGAACAGAGTCTGTTTAATAAAGTGAGTGCGGTTTCATCAGTGATAGCCCCCTTGTCTGTGGCGTACACTTAGGTGTCGCGGTAGATTGTATACTCTCCTAATTATCTTTACTACTCAAGAACCGCAGCAAAGTTTACTGAATCCGCAGTTTCAGATGGTTTTTCATACTGATTTTCCCTCACAAGATATTAAAAAATTGCTTGGTTTTGCTTCTGCTCTTGTTGATTCCTTTCAGTCCTTCTAGCTTTCTTTCCAGTCTTGCTGCAAAGTCTCGCTGCTGCTGGAGTGATGCCATTCCTCCTGGAGCCATTGATTCCTGTCGCGTGGGGTCTTGGTCCAGTGGCCTGATAGGCAGAATACAGCTTTTTATCTGATTAGGTCATGTGAAGAAAGCAGTCTTCCTCCTGCAGGGTCATCTCTTGCTCTGTGTGCAGGGAGCGGGGCAGGAGAGTAGGGAATTGTCTTTGAGGGACAAAAAACTGTCTCCTCCGGTGGCTGTCACCAGATCTGAGTGGTGCTCTGGGGGTCAGAGACAGGGAGGCGTTTACTGCGTTCCCTCTGAAAAGCCTTTGATTTTGAGCTGGACAGAGTGAGCAGTTTGCACATGTTCAGTCTTCCTTCTCAGACTGCCTAGCAAAAAGTGATCCCCTCTCCAGTCCCAGCTGTATGAGGTCTCAGGTCGCCTGGCGTAATTTTGAAGCTGATGCTGCTTTGAGCGCTGTTTGAACCAAACGATTGTTAGAGATCCCCTTGAGCCTTACCTCTTCTGTGATTTGTGGAGGGATGCTGTAGGCAACAGGATTGTTTTTTAAATGCAACATGTGCCTTGTAGCTCTGGGGATGGTGCTGGCTTGGCGTTGTGGATGACTGACTCCCTGTGCCGTAACACGTGTTTGCTGTGTAAAGAAGCTCCGTTACCTGGACTGAAGTTTTCAATGTCTGTTCTTTAGTCAGGAGAATGTCAGAAGAAAGAGCCCAACAGCACTTCAGACGATGACAGCTGCGAGAAGGCAGAACTAAACGCACAGCAAGCATTTGTGTTTGGGCAAAACTTAAGAGACAGAGTGAAGGTAAACGCGTTTGTCCTGACAGAGTTGCTGTGTTTCAGTGAGGACAAGAATCAGTGGAACAGATCATTTGTTGGCTTGAGCATTACACACTGCTCATGAAGTACTTTGAAGTCGCTATATACCAGGGTTAAAACCTTCATGTACATATGCAAAACTAGAAGCTGTGAACACAATTTGGTTGACTGTTCAGTAAAGCTAGTCTTTCAGACAGTTAAAAAAATAAATTAATACTGTTTAGTAGCATAAGAAGCTTTTTGAAAAATAGATGCGTCTACTGCGGTCATAGGTAACATGTAAAGCTCGGTGCAGTGTAATGTTTCTGTTATCTCTTGGGTTAGAGTTCAGTTGAAATGTGTTCTTAAGATGCTCCCATGCAACCAAGACTTTGCAGAAAAGGTGGGAAAAGGAAAATAGGGCAGCCTGCGTTTAAAGCTGTGCATGGAGTAATTGGGTTGGAGTGTTAGTGCCTCCTGTCGCAGACAGGTCTGCACACATTTCCTAGCATAATAAAAAGTGTAATGCTGGGACGTAGGCTTATGTTGTTTTGTTTGTGAATGGAACTTTGTCTTGGGAAAGAATGAGCTGAGGAAGTTCTGTGGTCAGTAGTTGAACCTGACAATACGTGCTTGTTCTTTCTGTAGCTGGGAGATGAAAGCGATGAAACTGCCGACGTGCAGAATGCCGGCCTTCCTACATCAGACGTACCTTCCGCAACAAATTATTTCCTACAGTACATCAGTTCCAGGTGAGGCTACAGGGAAATCTATAGCATGGTTTTTCTTATTCCGTGTTCAGAATTATTTGTGATTCTGCTCTGGGTCAGTGGGAACCCAGGCTGCTGAAGAATGAGTGGCAAACTTCAGATCTGGGGGAATCCTCAATCATCTGGTCAAGAAGATGTATTTGACAGCTTTTACTTGGTCAGGTCCTCACCAAAGCCTCTTCAGAAAACTGAGGAGTCTGAGAATGAGAGAAATGTTACCGTGAATGATTAGAAACAGTGATGGAATAAACTGGAGTCACCAGTAGAATCCTGCAGAGATCTGTGCTGTATTTGTGTTGTTCAGTGTTTCATACATGATATGGATAAAGGCAAGACTAGTTTGAAAAAAAAGTTTTATTTGTTCATGATAATAAGCTTTTCAGAGCAATATAGAGGGCAGGATATATGCAGGGACCTAACTGTGGGAGGTCTTTGCTAGAATTTCTGATTAGGTCGTAGCATCGAAGAAGTTGGGTGTAGGTGTGCATAAAGTGAGGCAGCCAGGAGAGAACTGTGCCAATTCTGTATCCACAGTGCTGAACCGGGACCCGCCAGCCTTCGCTTACGGCTCAGGGGCTGCTATGGCTCTGTCAGAACGCTGGCTCTGTAGTGGCCAAAAAAACCCAAGAAGCGTTACAGAGTAGAAACAGAAGAGAACTTCTTAGCACACAGAGCAGTGAATTCAAGTAATACCAGAAGAAGCACGGGGGGAAAAAATCCCACTGAGAGTGGTAGACTAGGATGATGTCTCTGCTCCTGGAAGAACCTGAGCTGCGGGTGGTTTGAGGCCAGGAAAAGCAGCAATGCGTGCTTGCCTTGTCCTGATGTTCTGCGATTTTAAGACCCTGTTATTCCCCACAAAGCAGGCACTGGGCAGTTTTGCAGCCTTCATCCCTTCTGACGTTGAGCTTTGCAGATGATGCACTGGAGAGGCAGAGTGCTCTGCAGAGTGACTGTGTGCTCCAGGTCAATGCCTTTCCAGAGACACTGACCAATTTTTTTAAAAATCAGATTTGGCAGACGATAACTTCTAATGTGCGGGCCTCAAATTCTGGAGTGTGTGTCTTTCAACTCATATGATCTCTACTGCCATATTTTGACTGAGTCTTCACTTTGGGAGGATTTATTCATGGTAGGTCAATTGCCAGAAGCTTAGTTTTGGGTTCACCTTTTAAAAAAAAAAAAAAAAAGGTCTCTAAGTAGACTTGGCTGAGGTAGGTTTCTAGCTGAGATGGCCAGACATGGCAGTCTAGTTGTGAAAGGAAAACTCCTCCCTTTGCGTAACACCCTGACAGTCTTTTAAGAATTGTCCACGTGCTAGGTCATTTAGAGCTCAGAACTGTGGCACGTAGTTCCCTTACAAAGCAAAAGTGTCTTCCCCTGAGGGTTTCCTGTTCTTTGAGTCTCCTTATTGAGAAACAGCAACTCTGCATGCAGGATTTAAAGGTTTGCTTGGTTCTGCTTGAAATGTGTGCCCTCACTTTCCAAACTTGGTCTAGTGCACACAGGCTTGATTCCAGGTGCTCTGCGTTCTGCACGTCCACGTAGTAACCGCGTTGGTGTCTGAGAGGCGTGCCCGAAGGGAAGGCAGCTGAACAGTGGCTTGTTAAGTTTTTGAGTCTGTAAAACTATTGTTCTTCCTAAATGGGATTTTAAGTCTTTTAATAAATATCCCACGTGGGAGGAGGATGCTTATTTTATAAGGAAGACGTGAGATTTGATTGTGAAGCTTCTTGGAGAGGCCAGTCTAAGAAAAGGCATTACTTTTTCTACTACCTTTGCTTCAGTGATGATATTGCAAGTGGTTTTGTTTCAGTTCTTTCCCTTTCTGAGAAAATTGACCTAAAAATGTGCAGTGGTACAAGTTTGTGCATGTAGGATACTGTTTTTTAAAAAAGTATGTTATGTGATTAACCAGTACGCCCTCACTTAGCATTCAGCATCGCTTAATACGTAGTTCACTCTCTGAAGGGAAGATGTTTGCAGTGACAAAGTCATTTCCCATCACTGAGAGAATTCTCCTTCTGTAAAACCAGTTTGTGCTCTCATGTTACCAAGTTGAATTACTTTGTGCTTATGCTCCTGTGTCAACAAGTGCTTAATTTTTAAAGCCAGTCACAACAGCTCCCTTTCTGGGGAATTGTGTCAGTAGAATATAAGCAGATATTTTCCTGACTTACAAAACCTCGTTTTTTGTTTTGTTTCCAGTGTAGAGAACTCTACGAACAGTGCTGATGCATCGAGTAACAAGTTTGTTTTTGGACAGAACATGAGTGAGCGAGTCCTAGTGAGTATCCGCTGTGTGTGAAATGTTGTAACTCTGAGTAGTTGGTGTTACGCATTCTCACCTGGGAATTTTGAGAAACTGCAGTGATACTTGTTGCTGGAGCACGGTTTTCTTTCCGTGGCTTCCCTGGTAGGTAACTGATTTTAAGTGCGGCGTGGGGGTTTCATTCTGAGCTGTTGTCTACAACAGCAGAGCTCTCCAGGATTTCCCTGTCAAACCCTACCGGTGTCAGGAGATTGAGTGTTGTCTCGGTAGTGCCTGTGGTTCTCAAGTCCAAGCGCTTTACGGCACAGCTTGCTGCCTTAAACCGCTGCTTCTGTACAAGTGTTTGAGGGTCTTTGGTGTTTGTCCTCCAAACTGAGAGAAATTCAGTTACATGACTCCCCCGGTGATGGGTTTTCCAGGCCAGCAGTAGGGCAGCTGCCTCAGTCAGGAGGTATGATTCAGGAAATTTTGTTCTGTCCCAACCTAAGGTGTAACTGCTGGTGCCTCGCTGTTTCCTACCGTTGTTTTTGTTGTGATGCTGATGCAAAAGGGAAACACAATGCTGTGCACTCGCTTGTCTGGCCATTGAGCAAGGAGTTCAGTCAAGTATGCTGTGCGTTGAGCTGTAGCTGGAATTGCTTTGCTTTGTTGAACATAACTTCAAAATAAGGGCTGAAACTTGGTTTCAGTTCAGGGGAAAACAATTGGAACTGTTTTCAAGTCCTGCTCCATGCAGTTCCATGGCCGGGGCAGTAGGATAGCTGTTGCTGTGAAAGCATGTCACCTGAGGGGTGTTCCTTTGCCATTTGGTTTACAAATGCTAGGGCTTCTCTCAGTGACTGATCACAACTGGTGTGTGCTTTCTTCTGTTTACCTCCCACTCTTTTTGTGACAGAGTCCTCCAAAATCCAGTGAAGGCAGTACAGAGAGTAATAAGGAGAACGCTGCTACGGAGTCTGGGTCTGAGTCGTCTTCTCAGGAAGCCACACCAGAGAAAGGTGAAAAACAAAACACTCTTTTTAGGAGTGGTAGCTAATCTTTGTTTAAATGGTTGCATTTCTCAATATCCCATTGCTTTATAAAAACAGAACATTCTTTTGTTGTCTTTACTGTCTCCTGGAACCAAAGAGACAGGCTAGGGGTGGGAGGTGACGTGCTGGATGCTGGAGGTTCTCTCGTCCTTGTGTCTTTAATATTGAACATGTGCAGGCCACGCTGTCTGTGTCACGGTTATTCTGTGGCATTGGGAGCATCTTCAGCAGAACGAGAGTAGAGGGAGTTAACAGAGCAGGTACTGGACCTACAGAGTGTAGAGAAATGTGGCAAACTGCTTTTTAACAATTTCTGGCAGTGACGAAATGTCAGTCAAATGTGTTACATTCACACGCGTTGCGTGAGCCAAGCACTGTTTGCTGGTTTCCAGACCTCTGTGGCTCTGAAAAGCCCAGCTGTGGGTTTTCCCAAGCAGACTGCTCGCAAGCCAGAACAGAAGTGGGAACGGCTCGTGCTGTGTGTGTAGGCACAGCTGTACAGCTGGTAGCAGGGTCGGTACTGCTGGAGCACCCGCAGATACGTCGGTGCCCCTGTATTTACAAAGGCTCTGAAATATTGTACGGGAACAAAATAGTTCAATAACTTGCCTCTTTGTCCATTGTGTTTTCTTGTACTTTTAGAATAAGTCTTAAGACAAGCTTTAACTTCTGCTTTAAACTTCATTGTTCTAATGTTCTGGTAACGTCTGCTTTTTGTACTTTATTTCTCTGAATTCTGGTGTACTTGGGAGAGCTTTGTACGCCTCACCTAATCACGTGGTAATCATTCTCAAACTTTCAAAATGTTGTGCAGCCAATAATATTTCAGAATCGCTGGCGGAGTCTGCGGCAGCCTATACTAAAGCAACCGCAAGGAAGTGTTTATTAGCAAAGGTGGAAGTGATTACTGGGGAGGAAGCGGAAAGTAACGTCTTGCAGGTAAGGAACGGATGGCGGGCAGGAGCTCTGAGTTCACGGGGATTTGTGAGGCTGTCCACTGAATGCACGCTGCCCGATTCCCCACAACCCAGCCATCCTCTCTCTCTCTGATGTACTTTCTGGTGTTAGAATTGGCTATTTATTGTCAGATCCTTACGTTCTTGTTTCTTACTTTCCTCTCTCTGAGTAAACGTTAGTGTTTGGGCCATCCAGACAAATCTTAGGCATGCTTTCCTGAAGCAGTCACATAAAAGCTTCTGTGTCCTACAAAATCTGAAATGTTACTGCTTCAATCAACCACCGTGCTACAGAGATATCTTCTGTTTCAGATTCAGTGCAAGCTGTTTGTATTTGATAAAAACTCTCAGTCCTGGGTGGAAAGAGGTCGAGGACTTCTGAGACTCAACGATATGGCCTCAACGGATGACGGAACGTTACAGTCTCGGCTGGGTAGGTGGAACTGGGAGGAGTGAGGTACTGGGTGACAGTCAGTGCTGTTCTCATGGGATGCTTCCATGACACAGCAGCATCCGCTGTAGGTTGTGTCTTGACTACAGCAACTCAGAAGCAGTTTGGACCTTCTCTCTTGCTTCAGCCCAGGACCATTTACTCCAACGAGTATCTTTTCATTTCCTGTTGTAGCAAACATTCCAGTTACATTTTTTTCCCCATAAAAGCAAGCTGTAGTTGCTTGCTTCTATACAAATTAGAATATTTGACTATAAATTTATGGTAATGTTGTTCAGATCTGGGCTGTTTGCTTTTTGGGGTGAGAAGTATCTTTGAGTAGTGCACGATTGCTCAGACTGGCAGTAGCGTGCATCACCCTGAGATTATCAGCGCAGATCCAGCCACTTGGATGTATAACACAGAAACACAGGATGGTTTGGGTGGGAAGGGACCTGTAAAGCCCACCCAGCCCAACCCCCCTGCCAGGAGCAGGGACATCTCCAACCAGATCAGGTTGCTCAGAGCCCCGGCCAACCTGGCCTGGAACGTTTCCAGGGATGGGGCATCCACCACCTCTCTGGGCAGCCT
>WHYT01013632.1:42409-72010 GCA_009806455.1 Tetrax tetrax | reverse complement strand
ATGAGGGCTCCCCTCAGCCTCCTCTTCTCCAGACTGAACCACCCCAGTTCCCTCGGCCGCTCCCCACGGGACTGGTGCTGCAGACCCCTCACCAGCTCCGCTGCCCTTCTCCGGCCGCGCTCCAGCACCTCAACGTCCTTCTTGTGCTGAGGGGCCCAGAACTGCACACAGCTTTCGAGCTGCGGCCTCTCCAGTGCCCAGTACAGGGGCAAGACCTTATAGTTGGGATTTCCTTTTGCTGTGTTTTCTCTAAGACACGTCATATTGTAATGGAATAGTTATTATTCACATGTGGATACTGGTGCTTTCTGCTGCACAGCCACAGAATGGTTTGGATTGGAAGGGACCTTAAAGTTCATCCTGCTCCGCCCCGCCCTGGGCAGGGTCCCCTTCCGCCGGCCAGGTCGCTCAGAGCACCGTCCAGCCTGGCCTCGAGCGCTGCCCGGGATGGGGCATCCGCAGCTTCTGTGGTGTGGGGGTGAGGGTACGTGGTGATGGTAACGTAATACCAGCAATCGCACCGGCGCAGCAAAGGGAACTCCTGGGTTAACGCTCGAGACACCGAAAGTACATAGTGGGAGCAGAGTTACTCTTTTCACTTCGTGTATTCAGGCGTTGCACTGAACCAGTTGCACTTGCTGAAGAGCAAACGCAGTGTTTTTGGTGACAAAATGAAAATGGATGTGGGGTTTTTTCCCATCATGCTGTATAGCCAAGAAGAAACCACACAGTTGTCTTGAGTTGGTGGTGTTTTGCAAGAGAAAGGGGACGGTGAGGGGGGACGCGGGGAGCTGAGGGGGCTCTGTGTGGTACTTTGTCACTGTCCCTGCTCCACGTGCAGGTGCAGATCTGCCAGGCTGAAGCTCCCCAGCCCCTTGGCTGGTTTTCTTCTCGCTGAACTCATCTAGTTTTTCATTCCGATTTAACAGCGTACGTCGCCCCTGTCTCTCCCTGTGCGCTAGCGCTCTGGGCTGGAAACCAGTTCACAACCAGTACAGACTGGCGTTTTTGAGTTGGTTGACTCTAAAACAGGACCTGTGCTCTCTTGTGGTGGGTTGAGCCATAACAGGTCGTTAGAGTGGACCGATGGCGTATCCAGTAATGATTTCAGTGAATCTGGCTGAGTCCTCTCACGGTTCTCACATCTGAGGAAGGGCTTTTCCTGTCCACCCCCGAGGGGCCAGACCCCGTGGTGTGAAGCTGTGTATTTTGCCCACAAATTCCGTGGTGCAAAGCCGGGAGAGCAGGGAAGCTGAAGCACAGTCCTTGGTCTGCGGGTTTTGTTTCCTCGGTGCTCTTGTCGGCTGGTTTACGATCAGCGTAATTGCCTGTTCTGCTGAAAAGCTGCAGAGCTTTGTCACACGAGCTCGTGGTTTACTGGTTTACCAGACAGATTGGAAATGTATCCTGGACATTTTTTTTTTTTGTTCCCAAGAAAGAAAAATTGAAATCTGCAGATGGTGCCTGGTAGCCAGTTTCACGTGTAATGATCAAGAACCTGTACTACAAACAAAAAAAAAGCTTTTTTGTGCGTTTGCTTGACGCAGCTGTTTGCCAGAGTTCGCAGTTACACCGGTGTAGGGTCCGATGGAATTCGGTGGACAAGACAACGCTGCTTTGCAGCTCCTTAGTTCCCGCCGGCGCAGGGCCTGCGGGGCTGGATGGAGCAGGGACCGGAGGAACCGGGTGGGACGTGTGTGGCGCTGAGCAGTGGCGGGGACGCGATGCCCCTGGGCGACCAAAAGCAGATCTGGCTTTGTTTTCCTCTTTTCTCCCAGAGGAACCCTTGTGTGGCACCCTGCGCCTCAAGATGTGCTTTGTATGTAGTTTCTCAGGTCCCTGAGGGGTTTTGGTTTGTGTTTTTGCAGCCACGCTGGGAGCCGTGTTTGGCCTGACGACCTGCCTCAGCGCGCAGGTGCGGGAGGAGCCAGACGATCCGCTGAACTATTTCCTGGGAGGCTGCGCAGCAGGGGTTGTCCTGGGTGCGAGAGGTAAGCGCCGTTAACGCCTGCCGTGAAATAAGCCCTTTCTGCTTCTGGAAACTGTCCTGTTAGGGAAAAACGTACAGTAATCCAGATGTCGGGGGCATTTGGTAAGGATTCATCCCGGCGTGTGAATTCCGTTTCGTGCCAGTCCCCTGGGCGCTCCGTTGTACAAGGCTGCTGCCATAAATGCGGCTGCGGAAGGAGACCAGAGAGCGCTGGCCCCTACTGCCAGCTGCAACTACCAGGGCTCACTGGAAAATGCAGGGAAGGAAAAGCATAACTGTGGAAAGCCGTGTTTTCTTGGCAGCAGCTGGGAATTATTTCACACAGGAAATACAATCTAACATCTGCCCTGTTAATTCTTCCTGCGCTCTAAGGGAGAGGCTGTGTCTTGCTGCTGTTTCTCCCGCGGCGTCCCGTCCCGTCAGGCCGGATTGGCTCCCGCAGATACTCGCGCAGCTCTGTTTTCTGCGGTGTTCTCAGACTCGGTGCTAAAGATGTGAGGGATTTGTTTGGGTTGTCATTGTGGTGACATCGAATTTACCTTTACTTTTCCTCGTTGTTGAGCTCGTGAGAGTCTGAAGCAGCGACTTCCATTTGTCGCTGAAGCAAGCGGTGTAGGATTGCCTGCGTAAGGAGCTGGGGTGGTGGATTGTAGAAACTGGCGTTTCGCTCTGCAAGCTGAAAGCACGAGAAAGCCTCGTTTAAAAACGATCGCTCTTCTGATTTCGCTTGCCAAATGTCGCTCAAGGTCAAGGGACTGCGAGTGGCTCATGGAAAACCTGTGGAGTCTGTCGAGATCTGTCCTTGTGCCCTAAGAGATCTTTTACGGCTTGATTTTGTTTTTTCCAGCTCGCAATTACATGACCGGCACCACGGCGTGTTTGGGGTTCGGAATCACCGCTGCTCTGATGAAGATCGGGAACAAGGAAGGCTGGAGGCTGGTGGGACCTCCCAAGCTGTGAACGCAGCCGTTCCCCCGCGAGCTCGCCCTCGAGCGCTGTGCGTGACGCGACGCTGTGCAATAAAGTTACGGTCAGATCGGCCGGTGTCGCGGAGTTCTGGCTGTCACAGTGGGATGTGAAACGGAGGAGCCGTGGGAGAGGAGGCTTCGGTCTGCTGCTCCTGCTGGGATTTCTCTCCCGCGCACGGGTCCCTTTGCCCCCGTGTCCCCGCCTCGCGCGCTCGAGCTGGAGGGGCACTGCTGCTGTTTGCGGTCTGGGCTTTTAGGAGCCGTTTCTGTGGTTTCCAGTGGGTCCGGCAGGATTTTTCAGCAAGGCTCGGGATTGCATCGCACCGAGACCATCAGTAAGGGTTTGGGGTCAGAACTTCTGAAGAGGTGCTTGGCTCCAGGTTGGGGATGAGGAATCTGGGGTGGGGAAGGAGGGACAGGGTGCGTGGGAGGCTGGAGCCTTTCTCTGGTGACCGTTTCAGGAAGCCTGGAGCCAGTTCAGGGTAGGAACTGGGAGCAGCTGGGGTTGGAAGGGCCCCCTGGAGATCTGCTCCAAGTTGGAGCAGCCTGGGGCTGCATCTGGTTGCGCTGTCAGCAAACCGAAGCGCGTCCCGCAAAGCCGCCAAGGAGGTGCAGAGGGGTTAGGCACAGGGTCCAGGGCTGCTCTGATAGAATTTTTACAGCTTCCTGCTTACAGAAAGGGCGGGCCAGGGGCACGGTGACGGGTGAGAGGTGACAAGCAGAAGGTGCAGAAAGGGCAATTGGAACTCAGGAGGAGGAAAAAAAAAAATCTCGCAGTAGGTAGGTGCTAGAGAATTGACTTGGAGAGGCTGCAAAATCATTTCTGGGGACATGGGAGTGAACCAGACAGATGGGAAGGTAGGGTGCAGGGGACAGGGCGTTTGGGGACAGGGACAGGGATGTGGGCACAAAGGCAGGCAGGGCTGTGGGGCAGGGGACACCAGGAAGGGTTTGGGGAGCGGGCGGGAGGTCGGGGAGCAGGAGACAAGGAGATTGGGGAACGGCAGGGGAGAGGGCAGAGCGACACGGAGGACGCGGGGTCACAGAGCTGGCTGCGGTGCTGTGTTGTGGGGTGGGGTCCTGGGGGGCACAGGGTGGTCCTGGGGTGCTTGGGGCTGGGCCAAGGGGTCACTGGGAGAAGGCCCCACCGCTTCCCCCCGCCCCACCGCCTGTCCTCAG
Organism: Tetrax tetrax; assembly: GCA_009806455.1. Classification (NCBI taxonomy): domain Eukaryota; kingdom Metazoa; phylum Chordata; class Aves; order Otidiformes; family Otididae; genus Tetrax; species Tetrax tetrax. Next base: position 67,873 of record WHYT01013632.1, on the reverse strand, counting down.
GGACCCCGGTGTCCCCGCGCCCGCACCTCTCTCCGCCCAGGCCTCTGCCACGTGTCCCGTCGGGGCTATAATTACCCGGACACATTCCCGGGAGGTCACAGGAGCTTCCCGGAGCGACGGCGGGCGGTAAGGGGGGACGACCGCGCAGCACGGCATGGGGCGGCAGCGCAGGACACGGCCTAGGGCAAGCGCCACGCCGGGCTGCAGAGCGCGCAGCCCCAGCGAGGACACGCGACACCGTGCGAACGCAGCACGCAGCACGTGAGGCGTCGCTCGCGACGGGGCGGGGAGGGCGGCAGCGGTGTGACACCGCGCGAGGATCGGCACGCCCTGGCAGCAAGCGGTGCGAGAGGAAGCGCGATATGCAACTTCACACGCAACCCACGGCTCAACGGAGCGCAACGGGTGACAGGCAGCGCGCAGCCGCCATGCGCCGAATGGGTGGGACGGGCGGCTGCAGCGGGGGAGCGGCGGCTGTGCCGCTGTTGGCTCCGGTAGTTTTGACTTCGGGGCGGTGGCTTCCGCCGCAGGATGTGGGTTTGATCGGGGCTGCGGGGCTGTGGGGGGGCATCTTCATCCTGAGGGTTCAGCGAGGAGGCAGATGAGGCAGGTCAGGCTCGGCTGCGGGGCAGCGACGCGCTGCCGGTCTCACCTGCGGGGCTGCCGTTTTGCCAAGGTGCATCGCATTCAGCTGTGGGGCAGCGGCCGAGCCCGATGGTCCCAGCCGTGGGGTGGATGCTTTGGTGATGGATCCCGTGACTTCTCCCGTTGGGCAGCGCTGGCAGTGGGACCCCGTGTCCCCAGCCGCGACTCCTGCCCCGGGCCAGAGGCTCCGGCGATGGGCACGGCAACCTGACCCCCTGCTCCGTGTCCCCACAGGCGAGATGTGGGTCGCAGAGGGGCCAGCCCCAGCCCAGTGGAACCTGCGGGACGGGGCCCATGCTGGACACTTCCTGGCCACGGCTGACCACCTCCGCGCGGCGGGACAGCTGGTGGACGTGGCCGTGGGGCCAGAAGGCGACGTGGCCCACGCTGTGGTCCTGGCCTCCATCAGCTCCTTCTTCCTCCACTTCCTGGAGGGCAGGGCCAGAGCGCTGCGCCAGGGCCCCCCGCCCCACGTCCCCCTGCCGCCCGGGGCCACGCTGTGGGGCTGGCGCGCCGTGCTCGCCTTCGCCTACGGGGGAACCGTGCCCCACGGCCGCGAGCAGGAGGTGGAGGAGGCTGCCCGGGCCCTGGGTGCCCCCCGAGTGGCGGCCGCCTGTGCCCCACGGCTGGAGAGCGACCCCCGGGAGGGGGGTCCCGAGCCCCTGGACGAGCAGTGGGAGACCCTCAGAGCCATGGAGCAACTCCACGCCAGCGGCCTGGGCTGCGACCTCCAGCTCCGGGCGGGGGACGAGGTCATCCCAGGTGAGACGAGGGTGGGGGTCCCGTGGCGGGGGCTGGGGAGGGCAGGGCACCCCGGGACAGGCGGGTCCCCTGGCAGGGGTGCCGGGGACTCTGGTAGAGGTGGCTCCCACCCAGCTGCCCCCACCCTTCTTCTCCTTGCTCCTAGTCCAGCGCCTGGCCCTGAGCTGCTCCTGTGACTTCTTCCGCGCCCTCTTCACGTGCCCCATGCGCGAGGCCACCCACGACCCCGCCGCGCCCCTGGCCACGGGGCTGTCCTCGGCCGAGCTGCGCCTGCTCCTCTCCTTCGCCTACACCGGGGCCGTGGCGGGGCCGTGGCCCGCGGTCCTGGAGGCGGCCGAGACCTCCCTGCGCTACCAGGCCTGGGGGCTCCTCACGCTCTGCCTGGATGTTTTCACCCGTGGCCTGACCCCAGAAACTGGCCTGGACGTGTTGGCCTTTGCTGTGGCTTATGGGCTGGCCCAGGTGAGCCGCGCAGCAGAGGACTACATCTTGGCCACCTTCCCCAGCGTGGTGGCCACGCCAGCCTTCCTGGATCTTCCCGCACACCTTCTCATCCGCCTCCTCCGCTCTGATGGGCTCAATGTCCTCCACGAACTGGAGGCTTTGGAAGCAGCGTCCCGGTGGCTTACGGCTAATGGAGATGGCCAAGAGGACCTAGCCAAGGAAGTCCTGTCATCTGTTCGCTTCGCCCTCATGTCTGGCCGGGAGCTGAAGAAGGTCCCAGCGGTGACCGCAGGGGTGGTTGACCCAAAGGTTCTCCGCGAGCTCGTGGTAGCAAGTTTGGCCCCCATGGCCCAGTTGCCTTGCCGGGTGCGTTCCTTGCAGGAGGTGCTGGTGGTTTGTGGTGGAGACAAAATGACGGCCAACCTGGCTGCCCGGAAGCCCAGCCAAAACCTCTGGTTTGCCCACCGCTACCTCAGCGCCGTGGGGCTGGTGAAGCAGGTGGAGTGGCGGGCACTGGGGCACTTTCCTGATGGCCCACGCTTTCGCCATGCTGTGGCTGTGGTGGGCAACAGCCTCTACGTCCTGGGTGGAAAGCGCTACTATGGGGTCCGGGACACCCTGGCCAGTGTCTACAGGTGAGGGCTACAGAAGACCTAGAGGTGCCAGGTGGCACCGGGACATTGTGGGATCAGAGAAGGTGCTGGTGGAGCCAGAGCTGATCCAGTGGCCCCACGGCATTCTGGGATCAGCTGGGTGTAGGACTGGGGGGGTGCCCTCCTACTCGGGGATGCTGGAGGATTTGGGGGGCGGGGCAGGGAGGCTCTCGCCTGAAGGTGGCTCAGGGCAACGTGGGTTTGCCCAGAAGGAGGGGATGTTCCCACGCAGGGGGACCCTGCGGCTCCAAGGCGCTGTGGGATTGGCTGGTTGGAGGCGGGCTGTTGCCCTCGGCGGTGCCAACACCACCTCATGGCGTTGTGGGTAACTGGTAGTCTCTTGCCTGTTCCCCTCCCAAACCCAGGTACCAGCCCATGGATGACTCCTGGGAGCGCCTGTCCAGCATGACCTGTGGGCGGAGCTACTTTGCCGCTGCGGCACTTGGGGACGTCATCTACGCGCTGGGGGGCAGCTCGGGGGAGCTCTACTGCACGGACACGGTGGAGTGCTACGACCTGGCCAACGACACCTGGAGGTGAGGCCGCTCCACGCGGACACCTGCTTTCCTCCGCCTCAGCAGCCCCTTTCGCTGCCCCGCGGTGGCCGTTGGGTGGTCTCTGGGTCACGGAGCCTCCAGTGGAGAATGGCTCTACAGTGGCCTTTGGGAGAGGTCCACTGGGTGTTGAGCAACCGTGTCCCTTGGGGGTCACTGGGAGCTGGCCTGTGGTGCCTGTTGGGTGGTGAATGAGTTCTTGGCCAGTTGTATTCACTGGGGCTCTGCTGTCCATCTGCCGAAGAGACAAATCATCTTCAGCTACGTTCATTGGATGCTCTGTTGGGTGTTGGCCAATATTGTCCGTTGAGGGAGTCCACAGTGAGTTGACCAATGGTGTTTTTTGGGGTCTACAAAGTGTTGAGCAGCGATGCCCCTTGGGCGCCCATCACAGTTTGCCGGTGCTGCCCCAGCTGCCCACCTCGCTGGGTGCCGGCCAGCGTTGTGGCCTGAGCGAGCCGCAGCTCCCTGGGGACGTCCTGGGCAGAGTGGCACCGTGGGGGAGCTCCACTTAACCTGCCCCTCACCTTCTGCCTCTCTCCTTGCCCAGGAGGTGCCAGCCCCTGCCGATGGCTCTGTGCGGGCACGCGGCGTGTCCCCTGGATGGTGCCCTCTACGTCTCGGGGGGCTGCGATGAGGCGTGCCGGTGCCAGGCGTCCTTGCTGCGCTACACCCCGGCCGCGCCCGCCACGCTCCTGGCCCCCATGAACGGCCAGCGAGCCGGCCACGTCATGGAGGAGGCGGGCGGGCAGCTCTACGTGGCCGGGGGACTGTGCCAGCGGGACGGGCAGACTGGCTACAGGGACCAGCTGGCCTTTGAGGTCTACAGCCCCAAGCTGGACGTCTGGGTGCTGCTGAGCCCCCTGCCACATGCCCACGTGGTTGGGGGCGCAGCGGTGCTGGGCGGGGAGCTGCTCGTGCTGGGAGGGTACAGCCACGAGACCTACCGGGACACCCACCTGATCCACGCCTACCAGCCGGGCGCGCGGCGCTGGATCACACGCGGCACCTTGCCCCACGCCTACACTGACCTCCAAGCCTGCGTCCTCACCGTGCCCTCCGCCCTGCGTGGCCCCGACTACCTTGAGGACCCCGCGAGGTCACCCGAGCTCCCCAATAACACTTAGGTGGCACCCGACACCGACACCCCCCGGTAGCGTCCACGGGCATCTCTATGGGGCAGAACCTCCCCTGGCTTCCCCCCTCCCCAAATGGGTTCCTCCTGTGGTCTCCAGCACCCTCTTGCCCCTCGGGTACACGCCCTGCACTGTGGGGACCCCACGGGACATGGAGAGTCCCGAAAGTGCACCCCCCTGCCCTGAGCACGTCACTGGGAGCGGAGGCTCCCCCAGTATCCCGCCACCCCAGGTTAAATAAACGCGGCTCCTGCACCGGCCAGCTGCGTCCTGTTGTTTCTGCCGGGGAGCCCAGGTCTCCAGGTGCTGCTCAAAGGAACAGGAGAGCAGGAGACCAGCGTCCTCCGTGTCCTGGGTGGGTGGCAGTGGGACCAGGATGGCCCGGGGTCCTGGGGAGCGGTGGCTGGAGGGCTCTGGGCACCCGTGTTCCTTGGGAACGGGGACGGTGTGCGTGTGTCTCGGGACTGAGAGGCACCTTGGGGCGCACGGGGGATGCTGAGGGAGCAGGAGAGCCCTGTGGGTGCCTGGCTTTTGGGGAGTCGTGGGGGCTCTGGGGCTCCGGGGTGGTTCTGGGAGGTCTTGGCTTCCTGGAGGGACCTGGAGCGCTTGTGGTGTGGAGCGCTGGGAGAGTCCTGGGGATGGGGAGGGAGAGGCGGAGGTAACGGGGATTCTGGGAGATACTGGGGTACACGTGGTACCTTTGGGGAGGGGACTGACCCTGCTGTTTGAGCCCCACCATGGACAACCTCTGTCTCCTCACACCTCCCAGGATGTTTGGTGACTTCTGCTCAAGGGTCACAAAGTCTGGCCAGCCCCTGGAGGCTTTTCCCTCGTGTGATCCCCCAAAAGTCACATCCATCACTCCCCGGAGCCTCCTGCCCTCTTCCCCCGCGTCCAGCCACCCCGTGATGGTCACGCCAAGGTGTGGAGAGCTACCGTTTCCTGAACGGAGTGCGTGACGGCGGGACGCTTCGCCCACGTGATTCACCCCCCAGCGAAGGAGCACACATTTTGGGTGAAAGTTGGGTGCAGGTGGACATTTCCTCCGCGTCCTCACTGTTCCAACCTCTGAAGACAATTTTGTCCATCACTGTGGACCATGGGAGGGCCAAAGAAACGACACCGGCACCCGTTGGACATTTGGGCACAGAGAGTATTTATTCTGTGGTTCACAGCCTGGCACTGCGGTGAAAGCGTAGCGCAGCGTCGCGTGCAGCGTTTGACCAGAAGCAGCTGGGACTCGGGGCCCAAAGCCAGCTCCGCTGTCCCACACTCCCCTGGGAACCCGGCAGTGGCACCCCAAATTATCACCGACCGGGGCAGGACATCATCTCCCCTGCCACGTCCCCGAGTGATTATTGCAGCTGTAGGAGCGAGCGTGCGAGTAACCCGAGGGAAGGAGCTGGATGGCTTCTCCCTGGGCGAGCAGGTCCTTCCCTGTGAAAAGAAGGGTCCACGACATGGAGACGCCTCTCCGCCTCCTTCTCTGAACGCACAGAAGCGTTCACAAGGTGCTGCTGGCGTATTTCACCCTGACGGCGCCGATGGCCTCCTCAGCCCTGTCCAGGCTGTAAGCAGAAGGACTCCTCAGGGAGCTGAGCTCCGTAGCCGTCAGATTCCTGGAGAACGGCTGGACCGAGGCGCCTGGACTGCGGGGGACCCACAGCTCCTTTGTGGTGCGGAAGGTGGACCTTGCAGGAGGACCACGCTGGAGCCCCAGGTCTTTAATCGTGCAGTACCTGACCTCGGGGCGCAGCTCTACTTCCTTGATGGTGCAGAACGTGTGGCGCTCGAGGGGGCTTCTGAAGCTGCTGAGATGCGTGGCAGCGCTTCCCGTTGACTCCCCCCACCCCAGCAGCGGACACCGCGCTTCTCGGCTCCGCAGGTGCCGGTGCCAGGAGGGCCGTCCCACCAGACACAACCACAGCAGCCCGCCCGCGGCAGCCAGCACGGTCAGGACCAGCAGCGCCAAGGAGGCCAGGTAGAGCGCCCAGTGCAACAGGCAGCAGTACCGCAGCACCTGCCGCCCCCACTGCGGACCCTCCGCGCCTGCCCGCGAGCACAGCACGGGCACGGCCGGGGCGGTGCACGGGCAGCGCTGGAGAGGAGCGGGCGGAGGGGAGGGTGCAGGCTGAGTGAAGCCGGCGGTGTCCAGGGGCGCCGGCGGCGTTGGGACACGGGTGGAAATCACGGCGGTGGAGACCATCGAGGTGGCTGATGGAGGAGGAGGAGATGAAGATCCAGCAATGGAAGAGGCCTCCAGCTCGGCAGTGGAAGGCACTGCGCTGGGGGTGGTGGGAAATGCGCTGGTGGACACCATGAGAGTGGTGTTGGCGGTGGTGGTGCTGGCGCCGGGGGTGGTTTGGGGACGGCTGCTGGTGCCGGGAGGTCTGGTGCTGGCAGTAGGTGGCAGCGAGGTGGTGGAGACGAGGGCGGTGGATCTGCGCGGGGTGCTGGTGGGAGCAGCAAGGAGGGCAGTGGCAGTGCTGGGGGTCTGCGCGGCTGTGGTGGTGGGACCGGCTGGCGTGGGAGCGGTGGGGCTGGGAGCTCTGGTGCTTGCAGGGACTGCAGGTGTGGTGCTTGGGGCACGGGTGGTGCTGAGGGGTGGTCTTGTGGTAGCAAGGGGCGGCATGGTAACTTCCTCCATCGTTTCGTCCTCATCATCATATTCATCGTCCTCATCCTCCGCATCGCCCACGTTGCCGCAGTTGGTGGGCTTGAAGCGGATGACGGGCTTCCGCTGATGCTCAGGGGGGCTTTGGCACAGCACCTTCTCTGGGGCAACCTCCACTTTCGTCTTCTCGAGGCCCCGCTCCGGCTGATAGACGCTGTCTTCGTTCTCCTGGATCCAGACCTTCAGGTAGCGCAGGCTGCAGTCGCAGTGCCAGGGGTTTTCGGTCAGGAAAACGTAGGCGAAGAGGTGCCCCTCGGGGAAGAAGCCGGGGGGCAGGGTCCGCAGGCGGTTCCCGGAGAGCCAGAGGGTCTCCAGCTTTTGCAGATCCCACAGCAGCTCCCTGGGGAGCTCGTCCAGGAGGTTGTCGGAGAGGTCCAAGTCCTTGAGCGCCCTCAGCCCTGCAAAGGCCTCCTGGGGCAGCGTCCGCAGCCGGTTCCCTCGCAGGTCCAGGTCCTGCAGCTGCTGCACGGCGTGGAAAGCCCTCGGGGCCAGCGTCTCCAGGCTGTTGTGGGCCACGGCCAGGCGGGTGAGCTTGGGCAGGCCCTGCAGGGAGGGCAGAGCCCCCAGCGCGTTGCGGGACAGGACCAGCTCCCTCAGGGACGGCAGCGGGGACTCGGTGTGCAGAGCCACCAGCCCGTTGTCGGCCAGGTCGAGGTCCTGCAGCTGGGTGAGGGGCAGGAAGGCGGCGGTGGAGACGGACGCCAGGCGGTTGGCGCTGAGCAGCAGGATGCCCGTGTCCGCGGGCAGGTCCGAGGGCACGGCGCTGAGCGCCTGCCCCGTGCAGTTCACCTCCAGGAGGTCCTTCACCTTGTTCATCTCTGATGGGCAGAGCTGGCCGGGGTCAGCAGCGCCGGCTGGGGGCAACAGGGCCGGGAGGACGAGCAGGAGCAGGGCAGGGGCCCGCATGGCCTGGAGAGGAGACCCCAAAGGCATGGCCGCCGGTGGGGACGCACCCGCACGGCACCATTCTCCCCACGCAAGCACAAGTCGCATCCCTCTCCCGACTCTCCAGGAACCCTCTGAGCTCCACGGCTCCTGCCTGGGAGGGTGGGAGGGAGAGATGAGTCCCGTACCTATTCCAGCACCCACCCCGCCACCTTGTCCTCGTCGGGCAGCAGCTCAGCAGAGAGACGCCATCCCTGCCCTTTCGCTCACCGCATCCTCCTCCACAGGAGGGAACCCAACTCGTGTGCCTCCTCTGCGGGGTGGCACTGCTGCCCTCACCGCTGCAAAAGCAGTGGCTCCGCGGTGTTCACGTCCCCGCACCCAGCCCAGCCCAGAGCAGCTGCGTGCTGGAAGAGGCTCCCTGAATGCGCTCGTCCTCAACACCAGCTGAGCCTCTGCTAGAGCTGGGTTCACGAGGGGGGGAGCATGAATCACAGAAGGGTTTGGGTGGGAAGGGACCTGTAAAGCCCACCCAGTCCAACCCCCTGCCAGAAGCAGGGACATCTCCAACCAGACCAGGTTGCTCAGAGCCCCGGCCAACCTGACCTGGAACACTTCTAGGAAGAGCTGTTCCAGCCCTCTCATCATCTTCGTGGCTTCATCTGGACCCTCTCCAGCAGCTCCACGTCCTTCTGATGTTGGGGGCTCCAGAGCTGGACGCAGAGCTGCAGGGGGGCCTCACCAGAGCGGAGCAGAGGGGCAGCATCCCCTCCCTCGCCCTGCTGCCCACGCTGCTGGGGGTGCAGCTCAGGGTGCGGCTGGCATCATGAAAAGAGCGTCCCACGCACAGACATTGCCACCCCGAATGCACGCCCCCACCCCTCCATGGACACCACTTCCCCGGGACTCACCCGTGGACCCTCCAGCGTTTGCTCTCCCGCTGCTTTGCCGCCCTCCTGCCCAAGGGCCGGGCGCTGCTCCGGGGGCGGTGGGGCTGCCCAGGCCCCCCTATCAGCACACGCAGCTGCGGGAAGGGAGCTGCGGCTTCCTGAGCGGCCAAACCCATCTCCTGTCCTTCAGCACGGCCCCTGCCACAGTAGTGTCTCCTTGGAAAAGTCTTCACCAGAGACCAGCTCCAGAATTTCTTGTTTCTGGGCAGGAAAGAAGGGAGGGTTGCACCCAAGCCGCACCTCTTTACAACCTGGGAAGAAGGAAGAAATCTCTGCCCCTTCCTCTGCCCCAAGGCAGCTCTGTCTCATCACACCTGGGCTTCGATCCTTGAGGAACCTCAGCCTGGGGACCGCAGCCCAGTTGGCCCACCAGTGAGAAGCAGGTTCCGCGCGTTATCTCCGCCGGTCGTCTGTGGCGTAGATGGGGGATCCTTTCTTCCTGGCTTGCCCAGGAGAAACGGAGATGGGTCTTCTGGAGAGCTGCAAGGCAGCTTCAGCGCTTGTGGGAGAGCAGGGCAGACCAGGCAGGGAGATTAGAGGCAGAGGAAGGAGCGCGGTTTTGCAGTTCCTCCTGCTGTCCGTTCCCGCAGCCAAGCTGTCTCCGCTTCCCTGGGTCACTGCAGAGCATCCCAGAGTGCAGGGCCAGAGGGTCACCCAAGAGCTGCGAGGGAAGATGCTACAGCGGAGGGGAGGTATTCACCTGGCAAGGAGGACCGAGCAGACGAGGCCCGCTGTAGACAGATAGGAGCAATCTCACGGTCACAAGTCTGGTCCTCGTGGGGGACTTCAGCCACCCCGACGTCTGTTGGAGGGACAACACGGCAGCGCACAGCAGTCCAGGAGGTTCTGGAATGCGTGGGTGACAGCTTCCTCCTGGAAGTGCCAGAGGAGCCAGCGCGGAGGGTGCCATGCTGGGCCTTGTGCTCACCAACAGCGAGGGGCTGGGGGGACCATGGAGCTCAAGGGCATCCTTGGCTGCAGTGACCGTGAGGTGGTGGAGGGCAAGATCCTCGGGGCAGCGAGGAGGGAGTGCAGCAGGCTCTCTGCCCTGGACTTCAGGAGGGCAGACTTTGGCCTCTTCAGGGATCTGCTGGGTACGGTGCCATTGGATGCGACCCTGGAGGGACGAGGGGCCCAGGAAAGCCGGTTGATACTCAAGGAGCGGCTCCTCCAAGCTCAGCAGCGATGGGTCCCAACAAAGAGGAAGGCAGGCAAAAGTACCAGGAAGCCTGTGCGGATGAACAAAGGGCTCCGGCACAACATCCTTGTCTCTAAACTGGAGACACAGGGATGTCCCAAACGGAGCACTCGGTGGATGGGGAACTGGCTGGATGGCCGCACTGAGAGTGGTGGTCAACAGCTCCAGGTGGAGACCGGTGACGAGTGGCGTTGTCAGCCATCCTGCTAGCTAAGACGCTTTGGCCCCACATTTGCAGCCCAGTCTTACACTGGTCCTACGTTCACCTTTGTGTCCAGTCCATCAGCTTCATCCCCTGCTCCAGAGCCTGTTCCCACACCCTGGGGGTTGATCTCCCACGAGGGCATTGCCCCAATCTTGATTTCCCCCACAGACAGTTTGAAGTGGGTGTTTGTTTTGGAGGGAACAAGGTGATCTGGGCCGTTTCCCATTGCCTTGAGCACCTCACCATCACTGTACGTGATCTGGGAAACAGGAAGGAGCTCACGAGGCGATGGTGCCCGAAGGTCATAGAAACATGGAACTGCGTGGCCCCGGCTTGAGGAGCACGGTGTTCTTTCCTCAGCGCAGGAGGCAGGGTCTGTACCTTCACCTTCCCACCAGCCTTCTTTACGTCTGCGAACACCCAAGCACTCCTCAGAGCCCCCCAGAGCAGGGACCACCCCCATACTGCCCATCCCTGTAGACCGTGTAGACTGTTCGCAGGGGGCTTTGGAGCACGCCGGCACCGGGCCCTTCCACAAGCCCCTCGGCTACCACAGGCCCTACATCTACACCAGCCCTACGTGACCTGGCATCTGCTGCATCATACGGGCTCATGCACAGCAAGGGACAAAGCGGAGACAGGACCACCATGGGACCATCCTCCACGGCGGGAGGATGGAGCTGCCCTAGGCTGAGCGTGAGCAGACCCACCCGGCACACACGCAGGGCGTCCTCTTCCGTTCCCGAGGAGCCCGTGAGCTCAGCAGCAATGCTGAAGCCTTCCCTTCAAGAGGTGCGTGGTTTGTGGACAGCAGCTGAAGGGAGGATCTGGTGCGAGTGCGTGCCTGGCCTCAGGGGAAGCACACCCCTCTGCCCTCCGCTCGCAGGCGGCAGCTTCCACTGCAGCCAAGCGATCTGGAAAACACGCCTCAGCACGAGGTGCCCTTCTTCACACACATCTTTGGTTTCCCCAGCTCCATTTCAGCCCACGTGGGACGTTCTGCGCCCGCTCCAGGCTCCTCGGCACCGTGAGCAAAAGCAGCTCCCGGGCTAAAAGGAAGTGGAGACAACACCGGGGACGTTTGGTGCTGACACACACGCAGACAAACCCCGCTGCAGTGACTTTATTCCGCACCTTTGTAAAGCGATCCCCACTGTGGGAGCTGGCTTTTCAGTGGAAGTTTTGTTCAACAGGTAAAGGGCAACAGTCACGAGTGGCAACTGGGGAAACCCTGAGGAGACACGAAGGGTTAATCCTTCCCCTGAGAGAGGTGCAGCGCCCAGAGAGGTAACGAGTCCTGCACCCTTGGAGATTCCACAAACTCCACCGACCGAGGTCCAAGGAGACCTCAGCTTTGAGGTGAGCCCTGCTGTGAGCAGGGCTGCAACAGAAACCTCCACAAGTTCCTTCCAACCGAAATCCTCCTGCGAGTCTGAACTCCTGAGGTCACCTAGCAAAGCCTTCTCTTGCTCCCTCCTCTTCATCAGGGCCACATTCTGAGCAAAGTCCCAGGACCCAGCCAGACCCAAGGGTGGACTCTTCTCCCCTCGAACGACGCCAGTGTAAACGTGAAGACGGGAATCTCCTCGTCGACACTGAAAAACGTCACCCGTCCCTCTTCATAATCCAGAGAGACCCGGATCCGCCTGGGGGTCTGGATATCAGGAAGGGGAGTGCGATTCGGGGACGTGAGGGCTTGGAATTGCCCTGCCCATTTCCCCACCGCCCAGATGCCCTCCTCCGGTTTAAACTCGATCTCGCCCTTCCTTGTCACGTCTTCTCGAGAGACCCCCACAGTCCATCCTCCTCCATCCTCCGCCTCCACCTCCCAGTAGTATCTCCCCGAGGTGAAGCCCTCGCGGCCCAGCACGCAGCGCCAGGGGTTGAATCTCTCGGGGATGTCGGGGATGTCCTGCCGCGTGTCCTCTCGCTTCACGCTCTTGCAGTCGTCGGAGAGGACGAGGTCACAGTGGGCCGTGTCTGGATCCAGAACCACCTCCACTGCAGGAGAGAGGGAGCCGGCACCTCAGAGCTCGCCCTGAAGCTTTGCTGGCCCGCGTGAGGAGGAAGGAGAAGGGCGCAAGCGGTAGCTGGGCGGCTCTGGGATGGGAAGCTGCAGGAGGTAACGACATCAGCGCAAGGAGCAGAAAATGAGGCAGAGAGATGTCACTGTGCAGAGAGGGAAGCGCGTGGCCAGCAGAACGCCGGGCTGAAGAATCCCCGTGTCTCTGAGACGCGGCCAGCACCGCTCACTGAGGGCTCTCCAGATTCGCCTGGAACCAGGGTCTGCACCGAACGACCGCGGGGTCTGGGTGTTACACCTCCTCCCATGCAGCAAGGGTTGGCAGAAGCATCCCTGGTCCCACTGGCATCGCTGCGGGAGGGCAACTGCCAGGCAGGGAGATGAAAGCAGGGAAGATGATGCAGCACCCAAAAGACCAAACTGTAATTACCTTTTTCTATCGGCACAGCGTATCTTCTCCATGCTTTAAAAAAAAAAAAAAAGAAAAAAGAGCTGCAAATTTTCTGAATTGCTGCTGTGTTGTGTAAGCCATCTCACAGCACGTAGCCCACAACCTCCCATGTCCAGCTACGTGAACAAGCTCCGTCCTTTTCCCAGACGCACCGTCACCCTGCCTGTCCGGATTCAGACGTGTATCTATGGTCGCCTTGTACTTTCTTTGAAAACTGAAAAGACCGTTCAAGCCCACCCAGTCCAACCCCCTGCCAGGAGCAGGGACATCTCCAACCAGCTCAGGTTGCTCAGAGCCCCGGCCAACCTGGCCTGGAACGTTTCCAGGGATGGGGCATCCACCGCCTCTCTGGGCAACCTGGGACAGTGCTCCACCACCCACAGCGTAAAAAATTTTTTCCTAATGTCTGATCTGAATCTGCCTCCCTCTATTTTGAAACCCAAAGAAGAGTCTCCCACACAGGAGGAAGAAGGACACTCACCAAGTTCTTCAGCTTGCTTCTCTGAAAAGGAAGATAAATCAGCACAGACAGGTTGTGGGATGTTGATCTGGATATAAACCTCTCCCATAGCCGCCCGCAGACGCAGGAGGGTGGTGTGGGCAAAGCCTTGTCCCACACCAGCTCAGGGCTTTGCAGGTCGCCCTGCTCAAATCTGGGGCAGGAGAAGGTCCCTGGGGGCCCCTCGCTGACAAGGGGTCCTGTCACAGGGCGCTCCCGCCCCGCCCGTGCCACCTTTAATGACACCATCATCACCTTTAATTTCCCAGTTCTCAAATTCGCTCTTTTTCCCTCCATCCCTCCACCATTTTTTGGTTCCCTTCATGCTTTAAAAGTGAGAATGAAAAAAAAACCCCAACAAACCAACCCACCACCCTACCCAGACTTTGAAAAACATCCTTTTGCGAGGAAGAGGAGCAGACTCACCGATCTCCGCGTCGCGGTCCCCTGAGCAACAAAGAAAAACAGGCAGGAGTCAACACCTGGCATCCGAGCATCCCCGGACCCCAGCCACGGGACCGCTGAAGTGCGGCGAGCGCCGATTCATACTCTGATTGCGAGGATTTGCACTCTGATTGCGAGGATGCCCGTGACTCCCCTGTGAGCCGACCCGGATTTACTTTCCCCGTCAATCTGCGTTGGCATCGATTTAATGAGCGCCCATTTTTATATTCATATAGAATATTCCATGGCAATTCCCTGAGCCACAAGCAAACAAAAATACAGGCCCTCTGCCAGTGTTTTGGGGTTTTTAAAATGTCTAGGTAATCAAAGAATCTACATTTTATATGAAAATTCCCAACAAGCCAGGTTTCTCTAGTCCTCCCCCCAAAGCCAATAACTTTTCTGCACAATTTCACTGCTTAAATGAAAATGAGAGTGGAAAAAGCACTGACAGCCTCTCAGGGCAAAACCCCCCGTGACTTTTCAGGTGAACACTCGCATTTTTAGGGCATTGGGGAGGGGGAAGCAAGGTGTTTGCCTAAACCCGACATTTGGACAGAATGAGAGGGTGAACAGAACCGCCGGAACGCTTTCCCCGAGGATTTCAGCGGGAAGACGGGGAGCGGGACTTACGCAGCGCTGCCTCCTGCGTCGCTGAAAAGCAAAACCAGAGGAGAGCATCACCACCCGAGCCGGTTCCTTTGTCCCCGAGACGCCTGTTGGGTGGGGGGAGGCGGAGATCGCTCGCGGTGGAACAGCTCCAGCCAGAGGCTCCTCAAGATGGGACTTTCGGAGACCTCGCCCACCCACCCCACGCCCAGCGCTGCGTCGCTGGAGACCCATGCGAGGCTTCCAGATCCAGGGCAGGTTTGCATCAAGACGGGAGGAGCGTGGGGTTTGATTTCACCTTCAGCGCTACCCTAACCACCCCGCCTCTGCGGTTTTTAGTGCCGAGACAAAGCTGAGGTCCCTGCAGAAGGAAACGTGCCACCCCAGGGCTTCCTCCGGCTTGGGAAGAACCTTGCGAGGCCTTTGAAAAGCAAAGGTCACTGTTGCCACAACGTTTGTTCACATTTTCTTTGGTTCTGCAATGATTTTCCTTAAAATTACGACATCATTTCGTCATTTCATGATCTCACAAAATAATTTCACAATTTTCTATAGCAGCTAGCTGAATGATTCACCCCCATCCCTCGGAAACGTGCCCCACAAATTCTTCACTCTGAGGGAATTCTCCGATTTCTGTTAAGTGGAAAGTAAAGCTTACCTATTCTTTTCTCCTGCTTCCCTAGGAAGGAAAGAAAAAAAAAGGGAATAATTTTAAAACTCATCCCTTCCAAAGAGTACGGCTCGAACCCCGGCAGGAGTGACAAGGCAGGAAGGCGGCAGGGTCCGGAAGCGCCCGCACGACGTGTGCCGCTCCAACACCCCCGTCCTTCTCTGCTCGCCTTTTTTGTGGGAGAAATCACCTTCCTTCTCTCGCCAGAAAGGAAATCCCTGCGTCTTTAACCTCCCTGGCACTGCACGCGTGTTCGAGAGATGGGCGACTCCGGGACCATCCCGGCGTTTCCCAGCCCCCCCGAGGGCTACCCAGCCCCTTCCCCCGGCGCCGCGCCAGGGCCGTACCTTTGATTTTAAACAGATAAACAGCGACAACAAGGAGAGCAGCCAGAGCAACCAGGATCACGCCCAGCGCGGTCATCCAGGGACGGGCGTTTTGGAAAAAGGGGTCTGAAAAATAAAACCCCTGACGGGGTCAGGTCACCCTGCAACCTGCAACGGGAGGTGATGATTTCTGAGACAAGCTCATCTCACGCAGGTCTGAATCCCAGGACGGTGAAAATCAGCCTCTGGCTGTACCCCACAAACCGACAAAAAATAATATTAAAAAAAAAATTGGGAATTCAGCACTTGTCTGAGCTGATGATGACACATCGTGGGCCATTTTTCAAGGGAAAATGGATTTCTAACCAAATTATTTCTAGTTAAATCATGCTTTCTCTGGGAAAAAAAAAAAAAAAGATATTTCATTAGGCAACTCAAGATCACAAACAAGGCAACATACGCATCACCAGCAACACTCCAGTGCAGAGCAGGACCACCAGTATCATGGGTCGCCCAGGGAAACAACGTCTCCCAAAATCGCTCATTCCCAAAGAAAGAGAGGAACAGGACGCAACTGTTGCACGGGGCAGTTCACCACTGCACCTCTGTTCCGGAATATCCCCGCCCCAAATCAATAAAAAAGGAGCTTTTCTGTGTGACAAGGAAAAATAAAAATACACTCAATATGTGGAGATGCTAAAACGAGCCATGACGGTTTATTTCTCACAGCAAACCGGGAGAGGAGATTTTCCCAGCACGCGAGATGAGCCCGTGGGTTGGATTTTCTCCTTTTTTGTTCTGTTCCAGAGCTATGGACGTTAGGATTGAACCCAGGTGTCTGGAGAAACCCCGCTACCATGGGAAAACCCTGCGTTTCCCCCTGAACCTGCCCTTCCAGATAGCCCTGATGAATTTGCAGCCCGCTTGCGAAATACGCTCGACGCGCTGACCACGCAGCCCGCACCGCGCAGCCGAGGTTTCCCGCCAGCGGCGCTTTCGGAGCGCAGCCCCACCGCGAACACGAGCGGGGCGATGCCCCGGGCCTGGGCTCACCTGAGACGTAAAACGCCGAGCGCTGCTCCGGGCTGCGCGGCGCGTGCCGGACCCAGCAGGAGAGCTCCTGGTTCGCGCCCCGCGTGAGGATGATGCTGCTCTCCGCTGCGAAGAGGCCGCTCGCGTCCTGGGTGACATTTTCCCACAGGGCTGGGAGACGCCGCCCGCCGGGATCCTGCCACAGCAGCTGGGGCCGCGGGAACCAGCCGGCCGAGCGACAGGCCACCCGGATCCCCCCGTCCTGGTAGCGCTCCAGCGTGATGAGCGGGGCAGAGCCGCTGGCTGCGGGAAAACAGAGACCCTGGGCGATCCGGTGGGATGCTGGAGACTGGGGGAAGAAGGGGGCCTGGCTGTTCCTCTCCCTGGCACGAAGGGATGGACTTCAACAGAGACAAATCCCAGGGTTTTCAAAGGCAAGCGTCACCCGGAGCGAGGACAGACATGCAGGGAAGCTCCCCGACATTTCGTGCCGTCTTTTTCACGCAACTCAACTCCAGATCTACTCTGGAAGCTACTGCGTCGGCAAAATAACCTGCGGGCCTGGGTATTAAAATGTAAAAGCACAAACTAAGACATTCTAACTTTATTACCCAATGCCAAATTTTCTTCTTATACCTACGTATATGAGGAAAACAATACCAAAACCATGCAATTGTTCATGAAATTGTTCACAAACACTTTCAGGACGTGGTTCGGTGGACATGGTGGTGCTGGGTTGACGGTTGGACCTGATGATCTGGAGGTCTCTTCCAACCTTAAAGGTTCTATGACTCTATGGACACTTCTAAGGCAGGTAGCATATCTCATGAGCTCCCTCCGGCCGCGCGGTGGGCAATTCTAGCTCTCTGCGATGTGCTCAGTATTTTTAACTCTGCAACTTAATAAAACCCCGTTTCCAAAGCACCCACTTGAAATTGCTCCTGGGATGAAGAGCGCTGGCTACGAGCAAGGGAATTAGAGGTACCAGGGACACGGACTACGCACCTGTCACCCTCAGCTCCACCACGGCCTCGTCGTAATGCGTGTCACGGCGAACGAAGCAGGTGTAATTGCCTCTGTCAGACAGCCGGACGTGGAAAATTTTCAAGTCCACGCTGCCCTGGGCGAGGCCGTTCCTCAGCAGCTCGGTGCGCCCCTGGTACTGAAGCATCTGCTCCCCGTACTGGTCCTGGCCGCCCTTGTAGCGATGCACAAAGGGGGAGAAGTTTTCCCGAAACCAAGTCACCTCCGTATCCCGCGCTCCCTGCGCTGGGGAGAAGCGGCAGGGCAACACCACGTCCTCGCCCACGGCCACGGAGATGGGGCCGGGGGGTCCGGTCACGTTGAGCGGAGCTGGGAGAAACCCCGGAGGAAGAAGAAACAACGGTGAGTTAACTTCTAAGTCACCTGCCGTGCCGCATCCCTTCACCAGGGCTGCCTTGAGGAAGATGCTTCAGGTCAGCAATCCAAGGGAAAAAAAGCCCAGAATATTTTTCAAACAATGTTTTGGTGGTGGTGTGTTTTCCCCTTATGGAATTGGTTCTGCAAAGGGTCCAGCCCGGTAAAGCAGCGATCTGCTGGGAACGCGCTGGGAACAGGGAAAGCAGGGAGGGAAACAGCAGCAAACTAAAATCAACCCATCGGCATCACCGCGTCTCCGCCCGGCTCCAGCGAGGGCGTGCGACCGCCTGCACCGACACAGCCAGAGGAATAAACCGGGATCCGGCAGGATCAAACCGGGATCTGGCAGGATGGGACACCCTCAGCCGTGGGAGAAGCTGCGCCAGCACCGGGGAGATGTTCCGGCTGGAAGCAACGCCCCAGGGATCAGCGAGAAGCAGGGGGATCCCTACCTGACCACAGCTCATGAACTTGGAAAACTAAACCGCAAATGACAAACGCCGGCAGCGAGCAGCGGAGGCGGAAGGTGGAGAGCATCCTCTTGGCCGGAGCACAACCTGGAGACGGGGCAGGAGAGGGAAAGGGTGAAAGGGAGGAGAAACGGGAGTAAAAAAAATGGGAATTCACTTTTAAAGGGGTTTGTTGCTGATTGCAGCCCCTTTTTGTAACGGCTAGGGAAGAGCCTCAGCTGAAATAGATTTTCCATCATCAGCTTGGTGCTTTACAGACAAAGTACCCGGCTGGTATGAAAACATGTAGGAATTTCCCAGGGGGAAACGCAGGACAAGCCACATCATCTCCCCTGATTCCAGGAAAAAGTGGCAGTGGCTTTACTATGGAGCCCTTGCTTTTCCTCCTCAGCCCCAAGAAAGAGATGGAAAAGCGCAGGACGAGGAGAAACCCAGACCCAGCGCGTGGAGCCGGGTTGTGCACCCCCCGCTCCGGGACGGATCTGGGCCTCAGCTGGTGGAGCATCCCCCACAGCGAGGGCAGGAGGGGGTCCCGGAGCGGGGCAAGGAGAACAACCCAAACGCCAGCCCAACACCCAGCCAAGGCGGGGCTGGCCCCGCGCTGAACCCCCCCAAACCCTCTTATCGCTCGCTGACTCAGTCCCGGCTGCGTTAACGAGAGGTGAAAACCACAACCGATTTGGGCAGGTGGCAGAAAGCGATTTCCATCGGCAGCTTTCCGAGAGGCAGCACGTACCTGGGGCCCCGCGCTCCGTCACGGCTCCGGGCTGCGGCAGGAGATGCTCGGCACGTTCGGAGGGGTCACGCTGATCCGAGCCGAGCGTTTCTCCGTCTGAGAACACAAGAAAAACGCCCGGCTGCGCCCCAGCCCGCCGCTCATTTCCTCCTGCTCTGTCTCCGCCCAAAAACGAAAGCGGTTGAGCAATTCAGGGGTTCTTTTTGCAGTGCTTTTTCCGGAAATGCTCTCCTGACAGCATCCCCAGGCCCGTCCCTGCCACGGACGCCCTCCACTCTGCGGACCGCGGCCTCTTCCCGCGGCTCTCCGGGCTCGGGAGGGGGTGGATCCCAGCCGTGGTTCCAGGCAGAGGCAGTGTGGGAGCGGGAGCAAAGCCCAGCGCCAGCTGAAAAAATGGCTCAAAAGGAATTCCCACCCCGGCCGAGAGGCGAGGCCACGGAAGATGGCGCGTTCAGAGAAAGCTGCAGCCCCGGGAGGTGTCACGAAGGCAGCCGCAGCCAGTGCTCAGCCCTCGCGTGCCCAGCTGGCAGCGTGTGCTGTGTGACACAGTCACACACATCTGTGTGACTCTACACGCGTGTCTGTGTGTGTGTCTGTGCCTGGGACCCCCGCCCAACCCCCTCCCCGGCTGACACGCTGGGAGGTCCCACCACAGCCGCCCGCACACGCTGGCTGCGAGCAACAGCCCGCACCGCGCCGTGCCCACGCCACTACGCCCCAGCGGTACCCGAGTCCCCGCCGAGCTGCTCCGTTCCCAGCCTGGCCTTGGCGGGGCCGTGTCCCGGCGCAGCCGGCTGGCAGCGGGTCACACCGCGGCAGCACGGTGAATCCGGGCAGGCAGCGCCCGCGAGGAGCCAGACCTCGGCCCTCGGCACCGCACACGGCCTGCGCACCCGGAGCAGTGACTGATGTCCCCAAGCGATGTCCCACCGGGCCAGGGGCGCAGGCGTGCCACTGACCCCGGAGGGCTCTGAGCATCCTGCTGCAGGAGGACACGGCCCCTCCAGCAGCACCGCGGGCTCTTATCACCCACCCGCAGCTGGCGGAAGCCAGGAGCTGCAGCAGATCCTGTGACGGGGCTCTGCAGGAACGCAGGGAGCGAACTCCCAAATTCAGGGGTCAGAGGAGGTCACACCACCGGCAACCCCAGGGCGCTTGAGGTGGTCACCAGGAGGAGGTGGAAGCTCTGGTGCTGCAGTCGCCCCGGGAGAGGAGAGGGTGCAGGACTCTGGGCCGTCAGCCCCGCTGGGCTCTGATCTGCTCCCTCAAACGAGCTGGCAAGGCTGTGCGCCCGGTCCGGCCACGAGCTGAGGAGGAGGGCAGGGGGCCGCAGAGCAGACGGAAGCCCCCGGCCCCATCCAGACCCCCCTGCGTGGTGGCAGCCTGTGGGTGAGGCTCTCTGAAAAGCGCCTGGACTCTGCGGCTTTCCCACGGTCCCTTCTGCTTCTCCATCACCTTCAGGCGGTCTCTGAATCTTGCAATTCCCACTTCCAACAGGGAATTCTGGCTCTGGTCCGCTTGATTTTCTGCAGAGATGCTGAGAGAAGAGAGGGAGACCCCAGCCGGCGAGGTGGAGATGAGCGGGAGAGGTGAGTGTTTAGGGAGGAAGATGAGGAGGAGCAGTTCTCTGATGCGGAGAGCCCAGGTGTCTGCACGGCAGATGTGTCCCCACTCACCCTGGGGCATCCTCCTCCGGGAAACTGGGCTCTCCTTGGCAGCTCCTGGATGAGGAGCAGGGGCAGGATCAGGGCTGGGACCGTCCAGCACGAGGGACAGAAGGAAATCGCCCCTTCCCTTCCCTTGCTGGGGCAGAAGCAGCCCCCGGGGCTGCCCATCCCGAGCAGCTTCTCCTCCTCCGTCCGCAGCCGACGTGACGCTGGACCCAGACACCGCCAACCCCTTCCTCATCCTGGCTGCCAACCAGCGAGGCGTGGGACGGGGACACGAGTGGAGCCCGCTGCCAGACAACCCTGCGCGGTTCGACACGGAGCCCTGCGTGCTGGGCGGCCAGGGCTTCGCCGCGGGGCAGCACCGCTGGGACGTGGAGGTGGCCGAGGCGGGGGACTGGTGGGCCGTGGGGGTGGCCCGGGAGGCTGTCAGGAGGAAGGGGGTCCTCAGTTTTACCCCCCAGGAGGGGATCTGGGCCGTGGGGCAGTGGTTTGGGCAATACTATGCTTTCACCGACCCTGACTGGACCCCGCTGCGCCTCGCCTGCCCGCCCAGGGCCATCCAGGTCTGCCTGGACTTGGCAGAGGGGCGGGTGGCATTTGCCGACGCTGAAAATGAAGCCCTGGTCTTTGTTTTCTGCCTGGCTCCATGTCCCGGGGAGAGGCTACTCCCGTGGCTCTGGGTGGGGACGGACTCGTGGCTCAGGCTGCGCCCCTGACCCGGAGGGGCTGCGGGTGGCGGGGGGGTGGGAAGGGCAAACAGCACCGCTGTGGGTCTCTGTGCTGGGAACTGGGAGGATCCTGCATCCCACCGGCTCCTCCTCGCGTGGTTCCTCTGGCCACCGAGTGGGAGAGGTGGCAGGTCTTGGATACGGACGCCAACAAAGCATCTCCGTCGGCCCCACCACCCCGCACGGCGACTCCAGCGACAGCGGGGAGTGCAGAGACGATGCAGGGCGTCGAGGAGCTCGGTGTCAGGTGACCCCAGGGCAGAGAGATGCCACGGAGCGCGGGGAGACCGCAGAGCGGCTCTGTACAGGGCCATGAAAAATACAGCAGGTTCAAACTCCGTAAAAGGTGCTGGAGTCATGTCTCCAGGTTTTTTTCAATTACACTTAACGATTAAGCTAAAACCCCCAAGCACAGCTGGATGCTGGCACTGCTGATAACACTTATCTTCCCCGTACATCCCCGCCTCTCCTCGTCTCACTTCCCGTTCGACACGCGCGTTCCTCACAGCAGAGCACGGCGACGGCTGCAGGGACGGCCAGGGACGGGGAGCCAGGACCCGAGAGGCGTCCAAAGTCCCCAGGTGAGCTCATTCCGCAGACCGGCTGTTCTCTGGTTCTGTACTGGCTGTTTACAGAACTTTGGTTATTCCTATTTTTTTGCTTCTGCCGTGCAACGCCACAAACCCTGGTCGTTCTACAAATCGGCAAGTGTGAAACCAGCAATTCCAGCAGCCTCTTCCTAAACTCCACCAAATTCCTGGCTGGAGTTCTTTGGCTGGAGAAGATCTAAACCACCAAATTTTCTTTCCAAGAGCCTCACAGCAACCAGAGAAACAAACTGAAGAGTTGAACATCAAAGAATTATTGAGTATGCTAATTTGCTAAAAAGCAGGGATTGTAATGCCACCCACAACATTATTTGGAGATGTAACTCATCCCAAAAAGATTGATATCTCCTTGTGCTTTCCCAAGCTAAGAGAAGCATCCCAGCCACAGGAACCAGAGACGGAGGCTGCCCAGGCTCCAGGGCTGCAGCCGTTGCCGCAGCGGAGCCTCCTCAGGCCCCCGGCCGCAGTTTGAGCCGGGACCCCCTGCCCACCCAGAACCAGGGGTGGAGTCGCTGCCGCCCAAACACGGCTCGCGGGAAAGTGAAAATCACAGCCTCGCTGTCCGCATCAATGAACGTCACCTGCCCCTCCGCGTGGTCCAGACACACCCGCACCCGCCGGGGCACCGCGCCGGGGGGCAAGGGGGTGGGAGACGGGGAAGTGAGAGCCTGGAGCTTCTCCTTGTAGCGCCCCACCGCCCAGATCCCCCCCGCGGGGCTCATGTCAATCGGTCCCTTCCTCTCCACGGACTCCAGGGCCACCCCCACAGCCCAGCACGACCCGCAGCCCACCTCCACCTCCCAGCACGGTCGCCCCGAGTCAAATCCCTGGCAGCCCAGCACGCAAGGCCACGGGTCAAATCGCCCTGGGCTGTCAGGCCAGCTCTGCTGCACGGCTGCCTGCATCACGCTCCTCCGATCTTCTGACAAGACGAGTCGGGACTGGGCTGTGTCCGAATCCAGAGTCACTGTCACTGCAGGAAAGACAACAGGTCAAAGAGCGAGGGGTAGAGATCATCCTGGGAAGAGTTTCACCGTGCTGGGTCCACGTTTGGTCCTGGCTGGGAGGAAACCTGGCAACGCTTTTCTTCCAGAAGGTGCCTAACTCAAAACGGGGGGCAGCCCTGTGCCCTGAGCCCAGGCGTGGGAAGGTGCACTGTCCCCCAGAACACGTGTTGCGCCCCTCGCAAGCAGGGTTAACCGGAGGAGGCTCCCCAGAACTCACCTCTTGTGTAGTGTCCCTGCAGCTCCTCCGCTCCCTCCCTGGGGGCAGCTGTCACAGCATCTGAAAGAGATGGAGCCCAGCGGTCACCTGGGCAGAGACCCCGCACCCCTCCTTCCCCAGTGCTGCGCTGGTCGGCCTCTCCAGTTGAAGCAGGAAGGAAGAAACCTAAAGCAGGAGCAGAAAGAACTCGGGCAGCCCGGCACAAGATGGCCGTTGACGTACTGTAGCACGTCTAGAGGGTCACCAAGACAGTTTGAGGAGCTGTGTGATCTTTGTCAGAGATGCTCAGAACTCAGCTGGGGAAAACGCAGAGCAATCCCACCCGGGTGTACCTGCTCTGAGCAGGGGGGAAAGGGAAAGGGAACACCCTCCCACTTGAGCTGGGACACCTCTCCAGCGCGTCCCCCGGGCGGCACACGCTACACAAGGGCTTTTCCTCCCTCCTGCGGGACACTGACCACCCCCTTCTCTCCACCCTGGGACGCTTCCGTTCTCCGAGATCCCTTCTTCGTACCTTGGGGTTTTTTTGCTGCTTCCTCCAGCGCAGGAGCCTTTTCTGAGCAGACACCGGGTTCCTTCTCCAGCTCGTGGCTCACCCGCTCCTTTTGCCGGAGGGCTGCCCTCTCACACCTGGAGCGGCACAAGCCACAGCGTTTCTGTTCCCCCGTTAACTCAGACTCCGCTAGCGCCAGCTCCCAGGGGCCACTTCCAGCCGCATCGATCCCCCTGAGAACGTTCACTCTCACACGCACAACAGCGTCAAGTCTCGTTGGCTAGGCCACTGACACTCTCATCGCCAGTTAAATTTGTATTACGAGTGACGGCCCTGGTGTCCCCAGTCACCCCGTCCCTTCCGCGGAAACCCGCGTCACACCCGAGCGCGGAAGCCCTGAGCCAAGGGCACTGTGTCCTGGTCTCTGTGCCTCCATGTCACTACACATCCACCACGGAGAAGCCACCCAGGCCTGCAAACAGAGGCCTTGGCAAGGAAAGGTCCTCGAGAATTTCCCCACGGACAGCCCTTGGCAGTCAGGCTGGTTCGTTAGCCTCCGGAAAACCGAAATGTGAACAGGGGGGCACCGCTGGTATCTGAGGCATCCAGCCTTGCTCCGGGGCAGGAACCTCTGCAACCCTGAGGCAGCAGCGTGACGTGAGGGAGAAAGCAGCACGTACCTGCTCCGAACGTCACCCTAGGTGGAGAAAGAGAGAAGAGCTCAGTGCCGCCCACCCCGCGCGTGCACACACACCCCTCGCTCCCCTCACCCAGCAAGTGGGCACACCAGCACGGGGAGGTTAAGATAATCAAGGCAAGGTTAATTAAGATAAACGAAGATTGGCCCTCGTGTGTTTCTGAGTCGCTGGTGCCTCACGTGCTGTTTGCCAAGACAGCGCCGGCGCTGCAGCAGCCCTCACCTGCGGGGACTCCTGTCCGGACAGCTGACACTCCTTCTCCTCGATCAGGCCATCCAGATAAATCCTCTTCTTGGAGAATTCCGCAGCGTTTTCTTCCAGTCTCGTTTCTATCTGCTCCTCCAGCTCCCCCAGCCGAGCCAGCAGCAGACCCTCCTGCTCCTCCAGGAGCTGCCGCAGCTGCTTGAACTGGGACACAATCTTCTCCCTCTCTGCCCTCACTTCTTCCTTCAGGAGCAGAAAGAATCCTCTCAGGGGAGCGTGGGACCACGGAAAGGGACAGGCAGCAATTAAAAACATCCCCAGCTTTTACTGTCCGGTGTGGAGCACGACTGTGATTCCCGGGGTGCTTCTTGTGCACCACGAGCTGGACAAGATTCCACCTCCCAACTGCAGGGGCCAAGAATCGACCTTTCCTCCCCCTCTCCAAACCAGCTTCTTCCCGGCAGCACCGCGCGCCTACCAGACAGTGCTGGCAGATCCGCTGCTCCTGCCTTTCCCATTTCTCCAGTTCTTCTTTCTCCCTCCTCAGGCTCTCCAGCTGCGACTGTGTTTCCTCCTGGAAGGAGAGACATCCTTCGGGAGTTGCACACGGACGCTTTGTATCCATAAAGCCAGCTGTTCCCCGCGTTGGATGTCAGCAGCCTCTGGACCCGTGGGTCCAGGATGCTCGCGGGGGTCGGTGGACTGTGACGAGCGGCGAGGGAACAGGCAGGGGAAGGGGACGGGAGGAACCGAGGAGGAACAGGCGGAAAGGGATATGGAAGGGACCGGTCGCGGGTAAAACGGAGCTGGCGAGCGCGTTTGCCTGAGCCAGCCCTGTGCCGATGGCTGCAGCCCGCCCCACCTTCGCACCAAAGCCCGGCTCAGCCATCTTTCGGTGTCATCTCATTCCCTGTCCCACGGCTGTGGGTGCAGCAAGGACGGAGCGCCAGCTCCTGGGGGGCCAGCGCAGCTGCTGCAGTGGGATGGAGCCTGCGAGCGCCCCGGGCTCCGGGGGTCAGCGGGGTCTCAGCAGCTGCTGGAGCAGGCGGGGGTCCCGAACCCCAGCCACTGT
>WHYT01013632.1:0-31130 GCA_009806455.1 Tetrax tetrax | reverse complement strand
AAAGGGGGCGGGGGGTCAGGGTTCCCCTCGGCGGTCACCCTTCCCGCTCCCCAAACCGCTGTCTGCAGAGCAGCTCCCATTTTCCTGCGTTGCCCGCAGCGGTTTGGTGTGTGCCCCCCCCCTCCCCCACCTCGCCTTTCCTTCCTTTGTGGGTCACAGGGCTGCAAAGGTGAATTTCCTTCTGGTTTCTGTCCCTTCGTTGGGCACCTCGCATCGACAAGGCAGAGGCGGCCGGGATGCTCCAGCGGGACTCTCGCTGCCGGTTCCGGACCCGCGGCGGAGCGTGTCCCAGGCCCCAAACCACCATTGCTGTGGATTCTGGAATCTGAGACCGCATCCCAGCTGGTGAAAACACCCGTAGCTCAGCCCAGTTTTTCTTTTAACGCCATCCTAGCCTTGGCTCTGGTCCTCACATCTCCATGGAGGACAGCCGAGGAGGTGTCCGAGCCGTGTGCCGACCAGCTGGTACCCGCAGCCCCCGCAGCTCCCGCTCAGGGAGACCCTGTGCTCCTCCGCCCTCCCGCCTGCTCCAGTAACGACACAACGGTTTAGCTTGTCTCACTTTTATTTACAGAATTGCACAGCCCGTTTCCCCGTGACACTGGGACGTGGCGGGTCAGACACTCCTTTCCCACACCCAGCAGCTGAACATCTCTGGGAAGGGGGAGAAGGCTCAAAAAGTCGCTGTTGGGTTTTGCAGGGGCACATGCGACAACTCCAATTATTGGCAACCACGATAACGACGACAGAGCCGAGAGCGAAGCCGTGGCCGCGCAGCAGCGCAGGGCTGGGCCCCAGCTGCCCCCAGCCAGCGACCTCTGCCTTTCACAGTTGCGTATTTGGGTCAACAGCGGGTTTCCTAACCGAAACACCGGCTCCGTGAAGTCCCTACCAGGGGAACGCGTTGTGGGAGCGCACATCCTTCGTCACCTGCCAGAACGGGATGTGTCGCACCACCGAGTGCCTGGGAGGCAGCCAAGGGCAGGGAGGGTTGAACTAAACCCCCCTGTTTTCTTCCCTGGGAACGTCCTGGTGACACGGCGCTCGGGGACGGGCT
Source organism: Tetrax tetrax (assembly GCA_009806455.1). NCBI lineage: Eukaryota > Metazoa > Chordata > Aves > Otidiformes > Otididae > Tetrax > Tetrax tetrax. Next base: position 30,073 of record WHYT01013632.1, on the reverse strand, counting down.
GGAGGACCGGGCACCCAGGACAAGGCACAGGGCAGCAGGGCAGCGCTGACTGCGGCGGGAAGGGGAGCTCTGCGGAGCCCCGCTGCATGAGCTGATGTGAGGCAGGATGCTGCTGCTGCGCAGGGACCGTCACTGCGGCTGGGCCAGGAGGCTCCTCTGGACTCCGCGGCTGCAGGAGCACCGGGGGCCGAGCCATCCCTGCACGACGGGGAGAAGGGAAGGTGCCTCCGGGTACGCGGGGGATCAGAAGAGGCAGGCAGGGCAGCGAGCAGAGAGAGGGGAGTGGGGATGCACAGCCTGGCCGGGGCAGAAGCCATCCACCCCCGATCAAACGAGATGCTCCTGCTCAGAACAGAGACCAGCCTGGACCAGCACACAGCCGCGCAGAGAGAGGCCGTGCGAGATGTGCTGGGGTGTCACCGCGTTGTGCGAGAGCCCCGGGACAGGAGACGGAGGGGGAGAGCAGACACCGACCAGGCCCCGGGGCTGGAGCACCCCACTGGAGAGCCAGGGCACCGGCCCCAGGTGCTCACGCCACCAGCGACGTCCAGCCTAGCGTCAGGGAACAGGGGGCACGCAAGGAAAAGCATTTGCAGCTGGAGAGAAGGGGAATGGCACGCGGTGCTTTGAATTCAAGAAATTACCGGCCTTGATCTAGCAAGGCACCAGACGGACCCCCTTGGGTTTGGCAAAGGAGCGAGGCCACGGCGTGTAACTACCACTGCTCACGGCAAGGACACGGGGCCGCGGAGCCTGCCTCCGCCCTGCTCTCTGCCCTCACCCTCCCAGGAGGGCCGAGGCTCGCGCCGAGCAGCCGCGCACACCTCTGGAGAACTCAGCAGGCACGCGCCAGGGTCGGCGTCCCTCCGGCCCACGGCGCTCGCGGGAACGAGGAATGCCCGGCACTGAGCACGGGCAGCGTTTGGCGGCGTGGGGAAGCAGTGGAGAGGCAAGGACCAAAGCCAGACTCGGGGAGAGCCCTGGCAGATGGGGCGCTGAGACAGGGGTGCGTTAGCTGGGAACGCGGGCGGAAGAAGGAGGAGGGGACCGCCCGCCCCGCAGGAAGGGACGCAGGGCCTGTTCTCTGGGAACAGGGGAGCTCGGGGCGCGTTGCCGGAGGACACAACAGACAGCGCTTTCGGGATGAACCACGTCACAGCAGCTCCTCCGGCCGCTGCCGAGGAATGTGCAAACAAAGCACGCGGGGACAGCCGGCACCCCTGCGCCCCGCCACGCGGCTGCGGAGCGCGGCCTGTCCCGTAAGGTACACGTAACCGACACTACGAGAGGTCCAGCCTCAAGGTGTGAAAGGACATCAGCAAACAGAGACTCCGACGCTCACCTTCTGGGGTCAGGAAAGCTCCCTTCTGAATCTCCTACGAGCAAAGGCCACGGTGGGTTTGGCGAGAACAGGCCACCGCTTCCCACCCTGGGATCCACCTACGTCTGCCAGACAAACCGAGAGCTGAGCGCGTCCGAGCCCTGGGGACGAGCCAGGATCTGCAAGAAAGCATTCTGTGAGGTCATGTCTGCACAGGAAAAGCCTTTCTCATTCTGAAACTTATTCTGAAATTCTCAAAATTACAGTACTTTATGATACAAAATGTCTCCGCTTGGTATCATGTCGTTTCGCTCCTTCTGGGATTATAATAATCATTAAAAACACACAACTTTCTAGAAAGGACAGGAACACCACGAAAGAGACCAGAGAGTGATGGAAAAGGCTGCTGCAGTGGTATCAAAACCAATTTAGTGCAAAGGAGAAGGGCCTTTCAGGAACGGTCGATGGAAAGTGTTCGTTATCCGCTCGTTTGGAGAAAAGGCATAGATTTAACCTCGGAATGAGATCAGGCTGCCGGCTTCTATACTGAAGCTTAGAACATCCACACAAAAGGGCTGGAACACAATATGCATGGCCATTAAAAAATAATATTATATATAGATATATATATATATATATAGGGAGATATTTTCCACGTATGTAATTTAGTTACAGGAAAGTGTCCCTGCAAACAGGCACGTTCTGCTGTCCGGCTCCTCCGGGCTGTTTCCCGCGACGGTCGTTGATCGCCTGTCTGTTTGCCGTGGTACGAAGCACGTGCCGACCGCCAAGTCCCTCTGCGCGGGATGATTGTTTTCCAGTGCCTCCGCCGTCGCTGCGACTCCTGCGCACCAGGGACGTTGGACCCTCGTTGCTCCCGGACGGCGGCCACGCGGCGCAGCAGCCGAGGGACGCCTCAGACGGTGGTTTCATCCGCGGCCTTCTTCATGAGCTTGGCGGAGAGGAGGGAGTGCGGCGCAGGGTGCGGGCTCCGCGAGGCCGGGATCATCAGGCGGACTTTCTGGTTGGTCCTCCGCCACTCCGAGTACAGCTGGCAGTGGTAGCGGAACGAAACCTGGCGGGCGATAACGCAGCGGGCTGGTTACCAACCCCTCCCACAAGCACCGGAGGCCGCGGAGCAGTCACCCACCCACCTTCTGCGTATTCCTTGCCAATCCACCAGATCCCCCGGCCGAGGGGGACAGCACTGACCCTGGGACAGTTTGGGGCACTCCACGTCCCAGCCCTTGCCAAGGAACGGTTCCTGGTGACAGCAGGCTCGGCCCGGCCCGGCCAAAGGGGCTTTCTGGGCAGTACCAGGACCAGGGGGACAGGCTGGCTGGGCTGGGTTTGGGTTTGGCCAGCGAGATGTGGCGGGGAGGAAGCGCAGCTCGCCCCTCCGGCCCAGCCGCGGGCCGAAGCGAGCCTGTCCCCGGGGCAGAACGCTCAAGCCTGAGGCGGCTGCATCCAGCCAGCCTCCCCCCATCCCACAGACCTCAGCGGATCTTCTCTGCTCACTGCAAGAGCCTGCTCTCCTTGGCCTGCCACAACAAGACACCGGTTGGACTCCGGTGACAGTGCTGTGGCCTGGACGCGTCCACCCCGGGAAGCAGGAGCGGATGCCAAGGCAGGAGGGGACCCGAGCCCGGCTGGCCCGGGGCGTGAGCTGGCCCTGCAGTGCCCGGGCAGCCCTGTGAGTGGAGCTTCCAGCCGTGCTTCCCGCAGCCCGAACGCCTCGCCGTGTCCTTGCACCATCAGGAACGCCACTACAAACTTCTCACAGCTCCTGCTGGTTCCTTAGCTTTGACATTAAACTCTTCTAGACTTTCCTGAGGAAGGAATAAAGCCAGCATGGATTTCCCTCCGATCTATCTCCCTAGAAACTATGAGCAAGAAAATGGAATACTGAATCCAGTCAGTCACTCATCAAAAGCAAGCTTTCTTACTTTGTACAAGGACATGAAATGTTTAGCTGGCAATTTTTCTTTCTGACAAGAAAAATTCAGTATTCCTCTTACTTTGGGACAGGTCTCAGACATCTGCTACGAGAACCGGAGCTGTGCCACAGCACGGAGGTAACTGCTATTGATCTGTGCGCTCCCCTTGTCCGCTGCGGAGGGGCAGCTGTGGAAATAAGGTTGTTTGCTCACAAACGAGAAGCAAACGCACCATGCGATCTTCAGAGATGGTGTGTGAGTGGGGGGCCAACGGTGACACCTCAGGGAGAGCTCCTGCTCCACAGGAAGGAGCTGCAGCCTCGGCCACAGCCTCGCGCAGCCCTCACGCCGATCACAGCCCTCACCGCCCGTCTGCGCCGCCCGGCCCGCGGCTGAACGCAGTAGATGTGAATAAAATCCTTCTCTGATCAAGGAACGTGAAGCACAGCAGAACTGCAGCCATTTTAGTCAGGACTCATCATTTCACAAAGAAAAACCCCAACACCCAAACATTTCTCTGTTTCCTCCAGTCTTCCAGCTCCTCCAGAGCAGTCGGAAGCACTTCCCGTCACCGTTTTCAGTTTTAGCCTGGCTTTCTGCAACGGCGACCCTCACGTAGCCCCAGGTCGGAGCGGCGCGTGCGGCAGCAGAGGCGTTCCCCACTGCTGCACGTTCTGCCAGCAGCGCCAGCCACACGCTCCCGCTGCGGGCACCCCCCGGGGTGAAGGCCACAGCACCACCCCTCCCTGCGCCGCAGTCTGACCGGGAGAGCGGCGGGGAACGCGCCAACCCCGGTGAAAGCCGGTTCTCTGAGCGACCAGAGCGTGAGACAGCGGGGAAATGAGCTGCGGCGTTCCCGCCGCCTGCAGAACCGCCAGCTCTTTGGGGTCCTGCTACTTCTCCTCCAGCAACCGCGCTTCGTCCCTTCCCCAAGCAGGCATCTGCAGGAAGGGCTTTCCCATCACAGACCAGTTTGACACCCAGACAGAGCCCAGTGCAGGTTCCCAGTGATCCCCAGTGCCCCCAGCAGCGCAGCTGTAGAGCAGCGGCAGTGGGGCACGGCAGGCTGGCCACCCAGCCTCAGCTCGAGTCCAAAACCCCAGGGTGAGAGAGGGGTCGGGGGTCTCCCCAGGCCCTGAGCATCCCCTGCCACACACCCTCCTGTGCGACCAGCGTCTTTAAAATCTCTCGGAGAAATCTGTTTAGTTGTGGGCCACAGAGACCCCCACAGCCAGCGCGCGCCTCCTCTGCGCACGGCCAGCTGGCGCTGGGCAGGAGGGACACGATGGTAGGGTAAGTAACTGGGGTCAAACATTTTCCAGATTTCATTTTTCGCCTCAACGACCTGAGCACCAAGTTTGCGTTTCCTCTGGAAAACTGGGACAGGCACAACAGCTGGACTGCCGCCTGCCCCCGGCTCCCAGATCTTCCCACCGCACCTCGGCCACGCTCGGGCACGTCTGCGGTTTCTCATTCTCAGCAACAACTTCAGCAGCTCCCGTTTGAAGAGAATTAAAGAGAAGGAGCCCGAGGTTTTCTCAGCAGGGCGGTCAGACAGCCGGCGGCAGCGGCGCAGCGCGAGGCGGCGCTCTGATCTCCGCTGGAACAGAAGCAAGGCCCTGGCAGCAGGCACTTACCAGCGTCCACAGGACGTAGATGGTGAAAAGCGCGATGGTCAGCGCTATGAGCCCGATGGCCTCCAGCCGGCTGTTGAACTGCAGGTGGTCCTGGGCCCCGCGCAGGCACAGCCAGCCGGAGATGGCTGCCAGGGGGGTGATGAACAGGAAACACACCATGTCGCAGAACAGGGTCCTCTTCTCGTTGCGGGGACCGGGATCCTTCAGCCACTGCGGGGAGGAAGGGAGAAGGGCGTCAGTCAGCGGCACGCGGGGCACACAGGGTGCTGGCAAAACAGGGCCGCCACGCCGGGATGCCCTCACACGCGCTCTGCGGGCTGTGCGTGCCTGGCGCGTACGCGTAACTCTCAGAAACCTTCAGGAAAGTGCGGCGAAAGAGCGCCAGGTGTATTTTTAACAACCAGCAAGGGAAGAGACAACTGAGGAATACGTGCAGGGGGAGGCAGCAGTGAACACACGAGCTGCCGGGCTCCTCACCGGAGCAGGGAGGCGCGGCAGCAGCTGCCGGACACAGGGAGGGCGGTTCGGTAAAGCCTGGCTTTGTAAAGATCTGGACTGAGCTTCAACAGAAAGACATCCAGAACTCCGCAACTGCTGTAAGCACCTCGGGAAACCAGGGCTTCGGGGTCTGCGCCCAGGCCAAGATGCGCTCCTACGTCACGCCATAGGGGCTGCTGTCCCAAATCCAGCCCCTGCTTCCTTTTGGAGAATCACGGCATTCTGGAGTTTCGCTCCTGATTTAAATCACACCTGAATTGCCCAGGGTCACCGGAGGGACTGTGCAAGGCAGCTCGGCAGGACGAGCACTCTCGAGGGGACGGCACTGGCTCGGGACCCCAGTGCCATGGCAGCGCTGCGCACCGGGTGCCCAGCGCCTGCCCGGGACTGTCGGTGGGGAGCGCAAACACCCACACACCCCGTATTTTCACGGAGATGACAGCAGAGAGGAAAAAAGCATATCACTTCAGCAACTACGCAACAAGACTAGAAAAAAAAAAATAGAACAGGAAAAAGAGAGTAACCAGCAGAAGGCTCGGCACCTGAGCAGACAGAGCAGGGCAGCAGCCAAGGGGCCGCGGTGTGGGGCCGGCCCCGACTGAGGAAGGTGACACAAACCCATTTTCTTTCACAGAACAGTCTGTGCCCAAATCTGCATCTTTCTGACAGAGAAAGCCTGTGACTGTTCCTAAAGAGAGAGCAGCACAGCCTGCAAGCGAGTGGGACGCGGAGCCCAGCTGCCTGGGGAAGGTCCCCGCTCCTCCTCCCAGATCTCAGGGATCACACGTGCCCAGGAAGGGATGTGGCACGATGAGACACGGCTACTGCAAGCGTCACCGGCACGACCGGTGCAGAATCCGGAGACCTTTCCACTGCCAGCAGCCAGCCACCGGCCACCACGTCACGGGCAGGAGAGACCCAGTGGGACCAGGACAGGGCCGGTTCCAGCGCTCAGGCTCGCTGTCCTGTCTCCCAGGCACCCGGGGCCCACGGCAGCGGGGCTGCTGCGCTTTGCTCTGTGGCACCAGGAGGCTCCTGCGGCTCTCGGAAAGGAGCAGGCAGCAGAACGCACGCAGCTCTGCCGCAGCTTTCCCTCAGCGACCTCCAAACGCCCACTGCTTTCAGCAGTCCCGACGTGCTTCCAGCGCGGGTTCACGTTAGACACTGTGACAACAGCAATTGTTCCAGTTTTCCTGGGATTGTGCTATTTTCAGCCTTTCCTTTCCTTTTTTAGAATAGCAAGTGGCCGTGGCTCCCACCAACACCCAGAGCTGTTACAGCGCGTTTTCCCTGGGAGTTCTGCATGCTGGGCTGCTGGATCCTGCCCTGGCTCCTGCACCAGGACAACAGCTCTCATTTAGGATTCTTTTTTTCCTCAAAAAAACCCCTAAAATTTGAGAACATGATGGAAAAGGCAGAGTCAGAGCAGGGAAGGGAATATCCCCAAGGCAGGCACGTCCTACTGGCAGCTGTGGGGTAGGGGTGCCCGCTTTTGGACAGGCGGCACGAAAAGGGACTCGTCTGAGAACTACGCACACAAAGCTCCTTCCCTGCAGGGGAAACCCCGGTTTAAACAGCGAACCAGAAAGGGCGGCGGCAGGTACGGCAGAAATTAATGAGACACAGCGGTGAAAGCAGAGCACAAGGAACCCGAGGACACGGCGTGGCCAGAAAGACAACCGGAGCAGGAGCAGGGAAGGGGGGAACGCCAGTTTGTGCAGATTGAACCGCAGAGAGAGCCGAAGGTGAGGGATGGACAGCGAGACACGGCAGAGGGGAAGGACAGGACGAGAAGTGCAGGCTTTGGTTGAAATGGGAAAGGGAAGGGGGAGATGGCAAACCCGGGCCAGGAGCAGCGAGGCAGCGGTCGGAGCCGCGGCGGTGGTGTGCTCTGCGGGCACCTGTGAGGGACAGCCAGCCCGGAGCGGAGGAGAGGACACTGCGGCCGCGGATAAGAGCCTGGCCAGGAATTTCAGCTGGGAGGACCGATAAGCGAGATATTTGAGAAACGTGGCCTGAAGTATCCGAGAGACCCAAACCGAGCGAGAACAAGTGGAGCTAGGGAGCGAGCTGGGAGCTGAGGAGCGCAGCCAGATCTGGGGACTGAGTAACGCTCCTGCCCTAACAGAGGGCGAGCTGGAAGCATTTTTCAAGCCGTTCTGAGCATGACTTGACGGTCAGACGCCAGCAGGAAAGTTCAGAGCAGTCACAGCTGTGGTTTGGACGGGAGGAACTGGGAGAAGCGAGGCACGCTTGCAAGTCACCCGCTGCGCGGCTCTGCAGAGGAGATTAGCGGTGATGAGCTGCGCGGGGACGATAAGGACCACACACGAGTCCTGAGCAGCCCCACGGGGACGCGAGGGCAGACGGCAGCTCAGCTACGCAGCCGAGCTGCTCCACAGCCAGCACGTTGGCAGCCCCACTGCTCGCGTGCCCAGCTTCCCCGCTCCAGCCACGCAGGGCTGCCCCAGCTACGCGGCAAGCGGGTGGACGCTGCCTCACCCTGACCGGAGCAGCATCCCTCCAGCAGCAGTCCCACAGCATCCTCCCCGGGGAGAGGAGATCCGGGGTCGCTTTTCACTCCGGCGCAACAGGAATCCCGGGGACCGCGGGCAGATGGGCATTTCACAGCATCTTCTCCTCCTTACATTCCTCGTGACCTCTGAAACTCTTCCTCCCCGAGACGGGAGCCAAACATGTACAGGCAGGAAACAAACAAATTGCCTTTGGAAGCAGTTGATTTCCTTTGCCAGCGTGCACAGACACAGTAAAGAAAGAACACAAGACGGCACCCTGAGGGTGCAGGGCTCCTGGCACCGCAGCACTTCAGCGCATACCGGACCCAAAATAAACCCGGCAAACAACCCAACAGCGGTCAGGCAGTTTAAACAGTTTTTGTGGGGAAAACTATTGAGTAAACATGGGAAAGCAACAAAAGCACAACTTGGTCTCCTTCCAGGCCAAGTCCAAAGCCAGTTGTCTCCAAACTGCAATCACGTGCGAGACCAAAGGGAGAGGCAGAGCTGGCTGCTCGCGGGTCGCTTCGGCGATGAGCGGGGTCCCGACTGCCCCGCTGGAAACAGCTTCTCTGCTCGTGCAGCAAGAAGTTATCCTGAGTACAGCCACACTGCTTCATCCTTCAGCGCGATCCCGAGGCGTTCCCAGACATTCCTCCTGCGGGGATCGGCAGGGCTGCGCAAGGGAGCTTGTCTCCTGGGCCCACGGCAGGGCTGGGCTGATGGGTGTCTGGTTTTTGGGTGTTGCGGTGCCCGTGAAACGGGGGTGAGCCCCGGGTGAAGGAAGGCAGGAGGAGGGCATGCAGAAGGTGGCACCAGGACACCATCAGCTCCTCTGAAGCTAAGAGCAGGTCTCCCTCAGCCTCGCAGCAGACGAGCGCGGTTCAGGACCAGCGTGACCTGCCAGTCCCACCAGCCGACCCTGCCACACGGTCCTCCCTGTGCTTCACAGCCTCGGGATGGTGCAAGCCGCAGTAACAGGAGCACTCGGCTGCGTAAAGCCAGCGGCGTTACGAAACATCCCGTGTCCTTTCTGTCCACCAAAAAGTCAGCCTGTGGCTCCTCAGGCGCCTGTTGATTTTGCTTTCGCTGCTGACCTGGTGCCTGGCTGTGTCAGCCAGAAAGGAAAACACGACCTTGATTGCCAGCAGCAGCGTCAGCCCCGTCCCTGCCCTGAGAAACGCACCGAATCCAAAAACGCAGCTTCAGAAGCACCACTGCCACATCCCTTCTCCGCGCGCCCACCAAACCTCCCCGCAGGCCACAGAGCTCCACGGTTCCCTTTACCAAGGTGGGGAGGGATGCTCTCTGGCAGAGGACCCAGAGCCAAGGAAGCCAAGACCCAGAGATGCCCCTACCCCTGCAAGCAGAGCAGCCAAATGCTGTGGAGCAAAGTTGCTCATCCTTGTCCTCACGGCACAAGCACCTGCCATCGATGCTCCACAGACCTCAACGGGCTGAACCCCTCCTCGAGCGGGCGCGAGAGCCTTCCCGACGCGCTCAGCCCAGCTCCAGCCGCCGGGAAGCAGACGCTGGGCTGACCCAAGGAGAGTAAGAGCTGCCAGAAACGGTGAGAGAAACCGACCCAAGCAGCGCCGCACGTCACCAGGACACTTCTGCACAGCAGCAGGTGCTTCGGTGGCCGGTGACACCACAGGAAAGGCCACTCCACAAAATGCACTCCAGCCTCTCAGACCCCGAAGAGGTCGTTCCAGGTTTGCAGAGCAGCGCCAGCGACCGCGCAGAGAAACACCCAGGGGATGCAGGGTGGGATCTCAGAGGAGCCTCTCCACACAGCACAGGCAAGCAAAGAGAGCAGGAGGAGCTGAGAGGAACAGGACTCAGCTGGAGCCAGGAGCGGTTTGGTTTTCACCACGTACGGGGTCTGGCAGAGGCCAGCCCTAAGGAAGGGGAGAGGCGAGCTGGGGAAGCAGGCAGAGGAGCACAGATGAGATCAAGAACGGAGCAGCGAGTTCAGCAGAAGAGTTCGAGGAAAGCAAAGAAAAAAGTCTGTCTGTGAGGAAGATAAGGGTGGAGGAAGGGCGGGGGAGAGCTCAGGGCACATCTCAGTTCTCTGAACTGGAGGCTGGGGGCAGCAATTGCCGCACCGGGTGCTGCACCCAGAAGTAAAATGTCTTTTCCCAATAACACAAGCAGGAGTAATAACGCTGCTGCTCCCTGTGCGTCGGCACACACATTGCGGGAAAGCGCCCGCGCTGAAGGCACAGCAGCAAAATCTTCCCGTGGCCCCAGCACGAGGCCTGCTTGCCAGGATGGAAACGCGGGAACGCAGGTGTGGCTGCCGGCTCCGCTGGCGACTGATTCACCAGAGAAATATGTTTTGGAATTACGGAGCTGTCTCAAGCGAGTTTTGCTGTAGCAAGGGCATGGAATGCTTACGGAGCACTACGAACACGTCACGTACAACACTTCAGCTTCCACCTCCAGATACATTGGCTTTCAACATCTTGGCCACTTCAGCAAAGCCTTGGCATCAGCACCAGAAACTCCTGCTTGCTCTCAGCGTCCCGTAACCCGCAGGCTCCCCTTCCTAGGATTTCAACGATGCGTGGACAAAAAACCATCCTTCCTCCCACACAGACTGACATTCTGCTGGGACTGAACAGCTGCTGCGCTGCGTGGCACAAGGAGCTGCCCGTGACAGCCCTCACCGCGGTTCTCCTGGAGTCAGGAAAGCGCAGGCTCCTCCAGACCAGCCAACCCAGCCTACCTGAGGTTTCTCAGGAGGCAGAAACGAGCTGACCAGGAGAGGCACTCCCTTCTCTCCACGGGCTGCAGGGCTCTAAGGACAAGGTTTGGCTGAAGCAAGTTTAAGGTGTAAAAAGTCAGGGCAGAAAAACCAAACCCTGCCTGGAGAACCGCGCGAGGATCTGTGGCCTGGGAGAAAGAGCAGCCTGGCCTGCAGCGATGCCGCATTCCCGAAGGCCTGGGCCGTTCGTTCTGCAGCGCTCCGGACAGCAAAGAGGCAGATATTCCTGAAGAGGAACCCTAGGCAGTAACTGCGCGTTCTCTGTGCCCAACCTGACTGGAACAACGAAGAAACTACCTGTTCCAGGAAAGCTGTAGGTACTGCAACCTCCGGTTTGAACATTTTATCTAAAAATCTGCTGCTGAAGCCTTCTGGGTAACACAGAAATGCATTTGGCACTTTCTGACTATGCCAGCCGTGCTGGCTGGACTCTCACAGATTCACATCGCTCCCCGTGAGCACACGGATGCACGTCAAGCTAACGCTGATGCAGGAAAGGCGAGTGCTGGAAACCGTCCCTCCGCACCTCCTTCCCTGCCGGGACGTGCCCCTCCCTGGAGAGCCCCAGCTACAGCCCTCCTGCATGGAGGCCACCTCAGGGAGCCGAGCAGAGCCACTCCGTCCTTCCTGGCACCGGCACCGCGGCGTCCTGCGCCTCCGGGGCTGCGGCTCAGCTCTCCGTCCTCACCTGCGCCGGTTCAGGACGTGCCCCCAGAAAAGCGCTCAGCCCAGCAACCTCGCAGCCTAACAGTTAACAAAAGCCTCCTGTGGCTTTTCACCTTTCGACCAGCTTGGTTAAAAAATAACCGCGCCAGGCTGAGCCCAGGAGACGTTCTCCCTGCGCCCACGGGGCAGCCCGCGGCAGCCAGCGCCGGCCCCGGGCTCAGACCAGGCCCCGCTCCCGGCTCAGGGATCGGGCACGCTGGCAGCGAACGCTGTTGCTATTTTTAAACCGAACAGACCGCAGCATAAACAAATGTCTGCTTCAAGAAAATAAAAACCCAGTTCTATTAAAAAATTCTCTGTAATTCCCGCTGAACAAGGCTGCTGTCTTCCCTCCCTAAAGGAGGCTACAAAATTAACTGCCTGGTTTTGCCGTGCTCAGGTGTCACAGCAGTAAGTACCCCGGAGAAGCCCACAGGGAAATTAATAATTTTGTCTTTTGGGCAGGAATACGAGAGCACAGAGTGGGATAAACGCTGTCAGCTCGCGGACGTCTCTCACCCACGCACGGTGAAAGATTTTCAGCAGGGCCTGTAGTGACAGGACAAGGGGTGATGGTTTACACTGAAAGAGGGCAGAGTCAGACTGGACATCAGGAAGAAATTTTTCACACTGGGGGTGGTGGAGCACTGTCCCAGGTTGCCCAGAGAGGCGGTGGATGCCCCATCCCTGGAAACATTCCAGGCCAGGTTGGCCGGGGCTCTGAGCAACCTGATCTGGTTGGAGATGTCCCTGCTCCTGGCAGGGGGTTGGACTGGGTGGGCTTTACAGGGCCCTTCCCACCCAAACCCTTCTGACTCTACGCACAAGGACTGCGCTGTAATGAGGACGTACAAGAGGACTGAAGTCAAAACCAAAGGCAATTTTGGCTGTGACATTTCCTGACTTCCAAGAACTTTCTGCAGCTTCTGCAGAAGCCTTTCAGGAAAACCACGCAGCTTCCCCGCAGCGCACGCCGAAACCCTTCCTCCAGGCCACAGCCAGCTCTCGGCCCCTCTCCTCCTTCAAACGCAGGCAGACAGAGCCAGGTTTTCCTGGGGTTTTCCCACAGAGATCGGCTGTGCCGATCAGTGACCGCCGCAGCCACCACGAGCAGCTCTCGGCCTCCCCAGGCTGGAAGGGCAGGACGCAGCAGAGCAAGCAGCAGGAGCTGGCTGCTTTCTCTTGTGAGGCCCAGCATCAGCAAGGAGGGTGTCATCCAATTCTGCTGGGGGTTTCCTGGTGGCCACGTGCCAGCAGAAGAGAGCTGGGATGCCTGGACTGCCTCTCACACTGGGACAGACCCGTGCACCACCACCGCTGCCATAAAGCGTGCTCCCGCATCACTCCCAGTCCCAGTCTCCACCCCATTCATCCTCCTCCACTCGCTGATTTCTATTTCGACTCCCCAGTTCCACTTGGTGAACAGCTGCTCAACGGCACGCTCACAGCGGCATCACTTCCCCGAAGGTTTCGAAACGCTGCCCACGCCTCCCTGGACGCGACGACACAGCAGAGAATCACTGAGAAGGCGGCTGAGGGAACCGCGTCATTTTCAAACGACTAAGCAGGCTCTTTCCTGAACCCTCTTCTCAGAAACTCGGGGCTGGCACAACTCTCTCAGGCAGCGGGTGGGGTCTGGACGGGGCGCGGGCACAAGGGCTGCAGGACCCTGCTCTGATCTTGCAGGCTGGACCTCGGGGTGCCAGCAACGCCCTCCTACCTGGTCCTGCAGCGCCGTCACAAACGGCAGCCGTACCAACAGCGCCTGGTCCCTTGCCAACACAGCTCAACTCCTACTTGGGCAGACTGAACTAAACCAAAGCACGACAGCCTTTTGTACTGTCACTCACCGATTTACTTATTCCTCTCTGGAGATGCACACTTGGATTCCGAGTCAGAAGATGGCCTGCTCCAAGCAGCCCTTGCTCCTCACACACAAAGGGTTTCGTTACAGGCTGCTGCTGTACGCTTCGGGGGCCAAAGCTGAAAGGTGAGCTCAGCAGACCACCCAAACAGGGCCATGAAGAGACTCTTGTGATAAAAAACAACCAACCAAACAAATCAACCCAGCCACCAGAGCCTGGATTGTGCCTTCCAGCTCCGGGAGGCTGATGGATCAGGAAACTGGTCTCCCTGCGGTCGAAGCAAAGATGACACAGGGCTGGCTGAGCCATGTCTGGCTTTCTCCTTCGCCCGGGGGGAACACGGGGCAGCGGAAGGGCAGCATGGCTCAGCAGGAAGGAGCCAGACGCACAGGCTTTGAAGCACACACCAATATCCACCAAGAGAGGGCAGGTCTTACGAGCAGTATCAGCAGTCACATCTCACGTTTCAGAGCAGAACATGCCAAGGCAGTTACGTGCAAGAGAGCTGCGCTAAGGCAACACGGCGAGATAAGGCTGACAGGAAAAAAAAGAATTGTGTTTCTGACTGTCGTGTGGTGGCCTCCACGTCTCAGTGCTCAGGCGTTAAAGTGCATCTGCAAGTGCAAGGCTCTCCGGAGTCCTGCAGCCTGCCGTGGGCAGGCAGCGCGTGGAGAGCTCACAACGTTGCTGCTGCACTCTGCGGCTGCATCGCTTGGTCTGATAAGAGACCGGATCTCTCTAAACAAATTGTTCTTTGCGAGGAGGAGGAGACAGCAAGCACCACACAGACAGCAGGGCACGCCAGTCATTTTTTGTCAAACGATAAGGAAATAAAAGTGAAGCAGGCAGAAAGCAGTACCTCTGTCAAAGGCCTCGGTCTTCTCTCTACAACAAACTCTGTGTGGCAGAGCTCACAGTAACTTGTGTTGGAGGAGGACAACCATTTTTCCAGGCAGCTCTTGTGCACGGTGCCCAACGTTCCTGTGCAGTCGCACGGGGAAAGCAGTCCCTCCCCATTTCCACCTTCGTGACAGATTCGACAGATGGGCCCGTCGCTAAAGGAGCAGACAAACAGAAGGAAATCACGGTCAGAGCAGGCAGAACGACACAGCCACACCGGAGAAGGGGGCCTGACCCCAGCGAGCCCCCAAAGGGCACGCGCACCGCAGACAGGGCACGGCGGGACGTGCCAGCGCACCGCCACGCTCCAGAGCGGCCTGCTGCAGCAAGAGACCCGGTCCAGGGGAGTGTGGAGGTGCCCGGGACATCACAGGTCAGGAAGAATCTGGAAGCCACGTTGGTGAGCACCACAACACCCAAGAGAAGCCAGCACGTCAGCTCAGCTGGCCACGAAAGGGACCGCAGCGCACTGTCCCGCAGCGGGCAGAGCCTGACACCAGCCCTGAAGCACCGACACGAATCACCTTCACTAGCTTTCCCTCCACCTCTCGCATTTCTAAAACATCCTTTTAGAGCCGTGCGGGCCAGAACTCCAGTTTTCAAGATGCGGGCACACCAGGGGTTTTTACAGCGACCGTGTTCTGTTCTTCGTTGCTTTCCTAAACCTCAGCATCTGATTTGCCTGTCACTCACCACCACAAGTAATCGCCACACGCCCAAGATCTCCTTCCTCCAAACCCATGAACACACACGTAAGGCCTGGACGACTGTTCTTCATCTGCATCACTGCACACTGAACTGCACCCGTTATTTCAGCCGCAGTCATTTCCAGTGACGTTAAGCTCCCTGAACTCAAGCATCTGGTGCCATCTGAGGTCCAAGGGCATCCCAGCCGGCGTCCGAAGGCACAGCTTTCCTAGAAGCCTGAGCCACATCTGCCCTCCCCACGGTGAAGATGCCTTGGGACATGCTTGGCACCTTTATTTTAAAGACCCTATTGCATGCTCTCTTGAAATCCCGGTGAGCTGCACCAGCCATCACGCTGAGAGTGATTGCAATCTGCAATCTTCAAAAGCAGGAGCACGGCTTCCATCCGTTTGCACCATCAGACAAAACAGAACGAGCACGGCAGGGAACACAGCGCAAGGAAAAGGAGCGTGCTGGGGAAAACGCTGGTGGGCACGAAGGGAAAAGGAGAGCCAGCAAGAAAGCGCATGTCAGCTCACTAAAGGAGCAGCACGGCTCCTCTCCTGCTGTGCCACAGGAGATCCTCACCGCTTCCAACCCAACGTTCCGCAGGTTTTATCCCAGTTGGGCTGTTTAACCACATTTAGGGCTGTGAAGCAACGTACACCCACTGCACCATCCCCTTCTCTCTGCCAAACATCCCTGGTGAGCCACTGACCCTTGTTCTCCCCTCATTTTCATCTGCCTTTTATTTAGGGACGTCTTCAGCTGGGATGGTCCTTGTATCAGGAGTCTGGAGAGGCCGTGGAAGCTCCATCCTCAGGGACACTGGAAACTGCGCCGGACAAGCTCTGAGCAGTCTGATCCAGCTCTGAAGTCAGCTGGCTCTGGAAGGAACTGGAGCAGACGGCCTCCAGGATTCCCCTCCAGTCTGGAGACCCTGACGACTCCGTAACATTTATTGCCGTAAAGCTCAGCGCTGTACCTGATCGACAAAACCGCGGTTCCCTCACACAGCCCGAGGGACAGGGACAGAGCAACCCCCAAGCCCCCAGTGCTCTCACGCATCTGCTGTTTCCGAAGAAAAGCATCTGTAAGATATTTCATCCCTTCTCTTCCTGTGTGAGCAGTTTCATATTTCCAGTGCGTTAATATAACCCTGGCTACCAATAAACAACCCAGCAGGAAAAAATTTGCTGACAGTGTGAGAAAAATAAATTCTTATCGGCCTCCATTTTCCTTCCTTCCTGTGGGGGGAGCGGTCGCAGTCCCACACAATACACCCTCACACGCAGTTTTCCAGCAGACATACCACCCGTTCGGCCTTCCAGCGCAGACACACCGCTCCTGGCGTTGCTTCACTTCCAAGATTTTGGGGTCAGCTGCCGCAGCAGTTTGTGTTCTCCAAGCACGGGGCCGTCTGCCTTCCCATTCGGGTTCCGAGTTCTCTTTTGGTTCACATATTTCGGTTCACATATTTCCAACAATTGGCCGTGGAGAGGCTCGCGCTTGGGCGTTTCTGCCAGTCGCACGTGTTCTCATCTTGGGCACACCGTAACCTCGCCGAGTCCTGCGGCTCCTCCCGCTTCGCTTTGCTGCGCGCTGGTGAGAAGGAAGAGACTGACACCCACCGCTACCAAGGGCTGAACTGGTGTCCACCGACACCCACCGCTACAAAGGAATGAACTGGTGTCCATGAAGACACTCACAGGAGGAATCCTGCTGGGTTTTTTTCCACCTGTAATCCCAGGCAGTTTCCCCACCTGATTTTCACATCTCCACAAGTCGTAAGGGCTTGCCCAGCTTCTCACCCAGCCTGTCTGCTGTCAGAGAGCAAGCTCTGTCCCCCTCGCATTTTTACTGACCTGCCCCAGGTCTGCTGGCAATTACATTTGCCTCACTTCTCATCTAGCTTTCCTCCTCCACGTTTTCAGCCACCACTTTTGCACCTCAGCAACGCTTGGCCCAATTAATTGAAAAAAACACCTGATGTTTAGATAGGTCTTGAATACAAAACACAATTGGTCTTGCTAGCTGGACTGACCAATGCTGCCAAGCGCCCTCTGCTCTGGAAGCCACTCCCAACACGTGATCAGTCACATCAGGAAGAGCCTGAGCAAGCGCAGCTGCCACACGTCCACTCCAGCAACAGCTGGACACCGCAGCTCCTGCCGCGCAAACACCCTCCTCTCCTGGGGCTTTTACTCCACGACCACCTTGGAACAGGAGCTGGGCTCCATTTTCAGCCCTTAAATCACCTCCACGACCAGCACGCTGCCCCTGCTAGCACGGCATCCCACCTTCACTGCTGCTCAGCAGAGGCACGCGACAAGAGGCGCCCGTGGCGCCTGGCGCCGGAGCAGCCGCAGGCCTGGGCGTGTCGATGAGCACGCGACTCCCAGGCCACCAGCACGCGTGGCCAGCGGGAGCTCCCGCAAAGAGAGGCCTGGGAAGCACCTGCCTAAGGAGGATTCGCACTCAATATTATTGCCCCAGGGAACTGCTTCACCAATGAGCCTTTGTTGTCCCGCTCCACCCCCAGAGCCACAAAAAAAGGGGGAAGGCAGTCATCCCGAGCCCCTTCCCTGAGGCGGCCTTACCTCTGAACGCCCAGCGCCTTGATCACGGTGGAGAGGAGCCGCCCGTCCTTGGCGGTGACCTGCGTGACGTACTGCGGGCGCCCCAGGTCCGCGTCCTCCACTGCCTTGGCGAGGGCGGCGCTTCCCGGGCAGTCACACAGGGAGCCGGGCAGATGGCAGCAGTCGCCCGTCGTCATGGCAGCTCCGGGACCCTCTGCCCGGGCACCGGCGGCACGGAGACCTGTGGGACGGGCACAGCGGTGAGCGCCCGCGGCTTCGGGCCAGGCCGGGGCACGGCCCCCTCGCTGCCCTCCTCCCGCCCCGCGTGGCTGCCGGCACCCCGGCCCCAGGAACCCCGGGTTTGCCAGCCCTCTGTCCCCTTCTGTAGGCTTTGTGCGGCTGCCTCACCAGAGGATTAAGGCTCCAAGTGTCCTACTTCCATACTTTAGCATCAGAATTGCAAATGGGCCTTTTCCAGAGAGAATTCCTGGTGCACACCCTTTAACCTGACGAAGCCCCTCAAACCAAGCACGCCGACGCAGGCGGGGAAAGCCACCAGAAGCCCCAGCGGCCGGCGTCGCTCCGGCTGGAGCCGTCCTGCAAACCTACGCTCATCCCCTCTGAAGAAGTTGCAAAGTTTCACCTGAACACAGCGCCTACACTGCTTGCCGCGGCTCTGTTCAGGGAGGTCCGTCCCTCCGCCGCGTCCGTGCTTTCTCAGCCCTTTAAGGCCTGTCCACCAAACACACAAGCCCTGCCCCATCTTTGATTTTCCTCCTTTTTTTTTATTTCTTTACAGAAATACAGGCACTCCTGTTTTCACATCCCAG
Organism: Tetrax tetrax; assembly: GCA_009806455.1. Taxonomy (NCBI): domain Eukaryota; kingdom Metazoa; phylum Chordata; class Aves; order Otidiformes; family Otididae; genus Tetrax; species Tetrax tetrax. The sequence goes on along the minus strand of WHYT01013632.1, from coordinate 11,828 downwards.
GCGGTACGTCCCAACAGCGAACGCGTGCGTGTTAACTGCCCAAAAGCACGGAACATCCTCCCGGAGCCCACAGAGAGGGCAGCAGGGCAGTTCTCCCCCCCCCCCCTTTCAGCGGTTCAGCGGTTTTTGTGACAGCAAAGCACCCCATCACCTTTTAATCCCATCTGCGATTCACCCAGCAAAGAGAGCGCAAGGAACGAGCAGTAAATGCAAGAACTGGGGAGAAAAAGCCCAATGTGACAAACCAGGAGCTGGCTCAGAGGAGCCACATGCGGACGGGAGAGCGCTCTGCCCTGGAGGGAAGGCAGCAGCTCAGCCAAGCTGCCCGCGACAGCCGTGTTCCCCTGGCAGGGCTCATCCCAATCCCAAAGCCAGGCATGCTTTGCTGGTTCGGAAAAATCCCATTTTCTCCAGTCTCCCTCAGCCCAGTCCCTACGAGGCGGCTGTGCAGAAATGAAGAGCTGGGGTCACCACCCCTCACAAGCTGAACAGGAGCCAACAGCACCAGCCAAGAGCTGGTGAGGACCAAAATCCCGGTGTCTGCAAACGGGACCGCCTTACGCAAGGCACGCGCGGCGACCCCCGCGCACCAGCACCGCCGGGACCACAGCGGGATCGGCGTCTCGTCCTGGAGGCTGGGTTTCAGGAGAGAAACAAACCCATCGAAGAAGTTCAGATGAAAGCAATGGAAAGGATAAAAGGTCTGGGGGAGGGGGGGGAAATACCCCAACGAAACGAACCCCAACCCTAACGCTTACCAAAAGAGAAATATGAAGGCAATCAGGTGTGTTTAACTAAGGGTTGTGGGAGGAATCGTCAGTCTCCGTTTCTGGAGGCAGAGGCAGGCAAACATTCACCCTCCCATCCCAGGAAACACTTTTTTTTTTGTTTTGAGATCTCTGTGCACAAGGGGAGTCAAACATTCCCATCAAACCGCAGTTTTGTCAGGCACAGCTAAGCCTAAATCAAACGAAACCAGCTAAAGAAAACAGGGCTTGTTCCTGGCTGCAGGCCTGGCCAGACTACAGAGGAAGGAAACAAAAGGCCAGCAGGAGAACGTGACCGTCGAAGCCCTGAAACCAGCGGTGTGGGTGAGCACAGGTGTGCCTGGAAACGCAGCCAAGGGCTCCGTCTGGCGGGACGGTCCCTTCGCGGGAACGCGTTCCAGAGGGAGAGCGCGCTCCACCGGTGTCCCATCACTAGATGCCAACTTTGGAGGCACCTCTGCAAGTTACCCAATATTTTCTCATTTCTAGGAGAAAAGTTCCTGATCTCTTTATGAAAGCTGCTCAATAGCTCTCTGTAACCCTTCCTCCGCGCCTGAGCTCGCGGGCAGGTCAGTCAGGACTGACACGAACGGGAACCTTCCCATCAACTCAAAACTGAGCTTAACAGGCTCAGCCTTGCCTTGGCTCAGCCTCCCTCCGCCTGCGCGAGAGCACTCAGGGTTAGAGTCACTTCTCCTATTGCTCTCCTTTAAAAAAGAAAAGCTACAAGCTCTCCATCTTCAAGGAGCAAAAAGATGATAAATCCCATTGGAACGGCTGAGTCAGTTGTTTTGGAAGTTAAGGAGTTGTTCAATTTTACAAGCCCCTCACTGACCCAGGCAGGAGAAGATACACGCTTTTAATAAAAAGGTCAGTTCCATTTGCTCAGCCAAAGCGTTGTTTATTTTTCAGCCCAGAGGAAAAGGGTTCACGTTGTGTATTGGAACAGAAGTGCCTCCCTCCCTGCATCCTGGGAGTATTTATACCGGGGCTCTGTGCTCCACATCTGCCGGACGCAGGCAGCCCCGTGGCCTCGCCCTGGCAGCGCCGTCCAGGGAATCGCCGTGCTGCCGTCCGTCGGGAAACGCGCCGTTCTCTCTACACGTCGGCTGGCGTTTCCCTGCCGGGGTCCATCCCAGGGTGGAACCCCAGGCCGCTGCTGTGACTCACGCCGTTCGGCAAACAAAGGCAAAGCAGCGAGATCTGCATGGATACAGTCAATGAGGAAGGGACTGAAATCCAAAGATAACATCTGCAGCACGCTGCTGTTCCAATTTCATACCCAGCTGAACGTGAACCACGGCGTGCAGCCATCCAGCCCCTCTCCTGGCTCCCTAACAGCTCAGTGCGTCGGCACGCAGCCTTCCCTCGCAACGGCCAGCAGCCCACCGACCCACGCCCCACGCTACGGCAGGAACGCCAACCCGCGGCGGCGGCACCGAGACCCCAGCAGCTGGTTTGAGTCACACGCTGGGTTTTTCCCTGGGCAGCTGGGATTTCTGAGCCCACTCCTTGGGGATATGTTTCTTGTTCTCTTTTTTTTTTTTTTAAACAAAAGGTCTGTGAGGCACTAGGTTTATTACAAATATCCCCTCTGCTGCCACAGTTGGACACCAGCAAATAAATCAGAAACCTCTTCTCAGCAACACTTTGTATCCTCAGCTTCCAGGCAGCTCCAGGACATAAAGGGCTGAGTTTGTAGAGATTACTCAAGTTGAAAAAAAACCCAAAGCGTTTGTGGAGAGCTGGCGCGGTGTGCACGCAGAGCCCAGAACTCAAACCCGTGCGGTGAGATGAGCCGGTTCCTCAAGAGCCGCTGGTGCTGCTGCACTGCTCCCAGGCCGGGACCTCGGTGCCGGTGCAGGATCCTGCCTGCTATGCGGCTTGTGCGGAACACGCCAGGAAAATACCCCCCCATCAGGGATCGCAGTGAGATACGTGACCTGGTTCGTAGCATCCACAGGGCAACAGGGGCTCCAGAACTCCCTCAGGCGACCGACCAGCTCAGGGCTGCCGAGGTCGGGCTGGACCGTGCGCTCTGGCCAGGCAACGTGCAGGCAGGAACGCGCAGAAGACAGGAGCTGTTCTCAGCTCTGTTCTCAGCTTTGCAGCCCAAGAAGACAGTTTTTTTTCTCCCAGACAGGGAAACGATAGCAGGCAGATGAATACCTTGATCAAAGCCACCATCGAGATGAGAAGGAGGACAACAGGAAAGGCCAAGGGCAAACGGTAAAGGGGAATTGTCAGGCGCAGGTCGCGGCTGCTGCGGTCTGTCTACACGATGACCGTCTCGGTGCAAACCCTGCAGCCGTTCTGAGGCTTCGGCAGGATTCAGAGCAAACTGAACCAGAACCAGCTCCACCTTCCTCAGGTGCAGCTCACACACCAGCTTCTGTACAGATTAGCTTCCCCGGAACACGGCCACCGAGAAAACAAAACCAAACCAATGCAAACCCCACCTCCTGGCGCGGCGGCCAAGTCTGCTCCTCCCGCCGAGCAACCCATTTCCCCGATGACCACAGCCTGGCACCTCGCTGCCCTGCTGCCAGGAGACAGCCGAGCTGCGCAGCCAACACAACCCACGGTCTGTACAGACGCACCTTTTCTTTTTTTCTCATTCAGCTGGTAACTCACTGCGTGCAGACGGCCAGAGCTCCGACGGCCGCTCACGCGAGCTGACGCGTAACCCCCGGGAGCAAGGCCACCCAGTGCTTTCCAAATCCATTTTGGCTCGCTCGGGTACGCAGAGGCCGCGTTCTCTAATCATATGATCCTGCAAACGTCATCCCTGGACTGAAGGTTTCCAGTTGCTAAAGGGCATTTCCAAACACCAGTGCTTTCCATTTCACCAAACAGACTGGGTTTCCCAAATCCTGGGGCCCTAAAGTTGTCTGAATGCAAACTTCTCGAGGGAGACGAGCAGAGAATGGCTTCCCTCACCACATCCAAGCGCCTGCCCCCACACAGCCTGGCTCATGCAGCTAACCCGCGTTTTCCCTCGGCCTGAGGCCAGCCCCAGCAATGCCTGCTGCAGGTACACCGGTACACCCGTAGTCCCCGTGCTCTGGGTGCCTGACAGCGTTCCCCGTCTCCTCTGCATCACGGAGGGCAAGCTCTGGCCTCCAGACCCTCCCACCAACAGCGATTACGTGCCCTGAAGTACCTGCCACCAAAGACGTGCATGGAAAGGACATAAGGAGTGCTCCCTGCCTCTGTTAGAAGTTTGCGTAAGTGGTTTAATCTAAAGAAAAAAAACCCTAGAACAACAAAGACATCCCAGGAACTGGTCCCAAACTGCTACAGGACTCTGTTTTCCAGTTTTGTTTGTTTAAACATCCTCTGTGCTCAGGGCTGAAGACCGCAGCATTATTTTGTTCTTTAAAAAAAAAATACACGATTTTGGTCAGCTGACTCCCAAAAGTTATCCTGCAGGTCTGCTGCCCAACACCCTAAAAGCATCCAGAAAGCCAGCAACAGATCTGCCCAGACGCGGTCCCTCAGCTGAAGAGAGCTCTGAGGCGTCACAAGGTGTGCCCTCCGTCAGAGCGGGGAGTTCTGCCGCGGGACCTCTCCGCAGCCCTCGCATCGCCCAGGACCGGGGAAGGCATTTCTGGAGTCACACTCCGGAGTCACCGGAGTGTCACGGTCCTAGCAGTCGGCCTGCACCGAGCCCTGCGAGTGAGAAAAGCCACACAGTGTTTCACCACATGTACCCCAAAATAAGAGCTGATGCCACACAAGTTTTTAAAGCATTTTGAAATTTGGTAGATAAGGCACAGGAAGGCATTTTGCTCCCCAGGCAGCTTCTCCGAGTCCTGCCTTGCCTGCACCATCTGCTCAGCAGTCACAGCTAAAGGAGGTGCTGGAAAACTTCAGCGTCGATTTGCTCTTCAGACAGCGCCGGCGGAGCGATGCTGGGATTCAGACAGTCATGGGAGAGACCCCCGGCTCGAAACAAAACAAACCCCAAAAAGCAAAGCAAAAAAAAAAGTCAAGGGACAACATCCTGGGAGCTGGTGAACCCTCTAACAAAGCTTCACAGCAGGAACATCCTCCTCCACCGTTACGAGCGAAGCGTCCAGGCTGAGATAGGCGAGACCCCACTGCCCACCGCAGAGCCGCACGTGCCTCCTCCGAAGGACTGGATCTCTGAACGCCAGACGTTCAGAAGTTCACTCCCGTAACACCCAGCAGATCGGACCCTTCTGGGAAGCAGCCTCTGGGACTCCTGTTCCTGTCACGTCTGTAGTTATCTGCCAGGGGCAGGACTCGGCCAGGCCGATACCGCAGCTGGGCAGCACGTAGGCCTTCGCTCCCAGGCTCCTGCTGCGGAAAAGCGATCAGAACTTCTCTGCGCCAAGCCACTACCTCGGCACGTGCTAGAACCCCTCTGAGGTTGTGATTACGTAGACTGTGGTTAGATGGCAAACGAGTTTGTTTTCCAGGCACAGACGAAGAGTCCTCCACAGAATGGGACTGATCCATTTTTTTTTCCCAAACAGACAGGTTGCCAGGATCGGACTTCTGTTCCCCATCGGTAAAAAAACATCGCAGCGAGCCTTCGTGATCAATATCCCGTTGTTTTCCACAGCCTGCATCCAGCACATCCCTCCCCTCCAGAACTTCCAGCCTGTTCAACCAACCTCTCTGCAGCAGCTGCACCTCCATCACCAGGTCTGGCAGCGCTGGCGAAGCTGAAACCCACGCGGCTCTCGGGGGCTCCCCAATTTTCAAACAAGGCCACAGGGATGGGCCTCACGCGAGCACAGCGGAGCTGCGACACGGCGGGGCTCTCGTCACCCCCGATTTCGGGGTACCCATCGTGTCGTTCACCCTCTTCTTTTCCAGTCAGACTTTCTTTTACAAGAGCATTGCTCAATTCCTAACAGTGCTACGCAACATTCAAAAAGAAGCAAAAGGTTCAAGTTTACATGTCAAGAGAAAGCTCAGTACAAAAGCAGCGTAAAGGGTGATTTTCTTCTTGCTGCAAGCTGCACTTGGGAAAGATCAGGCCGCGCGCTACAGCTGGCGTGCCAAAACGAACAGAGCTATGTCAGATCTTCTGAGACTTGTCATCTGCCGCGAGACCGTACGAAAGGAATGTTTGCTGCACTCTAATTACCAACATCTGGACAAACGGATTGCAACATCAGGAGAACATTCTTTGCAGAGCGTACCTCTAACCAAAACCCAGCCATTTTAACAGCAAGTTTAGTGAGAAACAACTGAAAACCAGCTGGGACAGGAGAAACACCTGCTGCTCCTCTGGTATTCAAAGGACAGCAGCTTTTAGAGGTGAACGGCAGCACAAGTCACCACGCCACGCAGCTGTACAGACCCTCTGCCCGCCTCCCTCTGCCCCTTATCCCTCTTGTTCCACACGGAAACAGAAATGCTTTGGTGAGACTCGAAGGTTTTACCGAATTCCTGGTTCTCATCCCCACAAAGCAGCGCCTGCAGAAGCATCACCCACCACGACGGTCCCCCCGCCTGCAGCCACGTCCCGGCCCCGCTCCAGCCCAGCAGTCCTGAAGGCACCGGAGCCGCGCGGCCTCTCATTTCCCGGGACGCCCGCGTCCTCTACCCGAGCACCAGCAGCGACAAGAACACGGCTGTTCCCGGCCCGGCTTCAGAGCGCTCCCCTTCCAGAGGGGGGCCGCATCCGCAGCACTGCCAAAGCGCAAGGGCTCCCAGCCCCACGCAGTCCCCGTTTCTTCAGAACGCACGGATTTTCCAGCTCTGGGTAATCCATCAGGAAAAAACCCCAAACAGTTTTAGTGCAGCAGTAACACACGCAGCAGATCAAGACAGAAGCACCCACACGGCGCTGGACCAGTCGGTCCCGCAAAGGGTGGGATCCCTCAGAAGGATGCCAAACGTTATTCACGGACCGGGAGTCTCGTGCCAGGAAGAACTCGCATTCCCCTCAGCGCTCTCCTCCTCGGTTTAGAAAGCACCATTTCCAGTGTGACACAAACGATAACGCTCTGCCGGGAGCAAACCGGAGCGGGCACAAGCTGCTGCCAGTGCGCAGCAGCCCAGAGCAGCGCGCGGCCGGCACGCCACCACCGCTGGGAACCAGGCAGCGCGCTCACCTTCACACAGGTATTTGATCCGGAATTCAACGTGCCTGTTTCAGTTTTTCACCCTGGCTATTTCACCGTACAAATCCCTTCAGCACACTCCGTCTGCAAAGGGCTCTCCGGCGAAGGCACTGCCGCAGCCTTCCGCCCCACCGCGCACCGGGAGCTCCACAGCGGGCAGCGACCGGGAGCCTCCTCTTCCTCCGCGGTCAGCCGAAGAGGAGGATCAGCCGATCCCGGCCGATTTCACCAGCATCTCCCTTCTGCCTGCTCCTTACCACGACAAATTCCCTCCTCAGTCCTGAGGTGACACGTCCCGGTTGAGATCAGGGCTGCGAGATCTCAGTCTCTCTCCCAATTCCGTCTGCAACGCTTTGCTCAGGCTGCATTTCTAGCTGCTCCGGAGGCACAGGCCTCAACTGATTTGTCTGCAGGGAAGCAGAAGAAAAAAATGGGAGGAAATAAGAGTTGAGAACAGTCCAGAACTGTAGTTTGTCTGTTCCCTCCCAGCGCTCTCAGATCTAACCCAAACAGCGGAGACAGGACCACAGCTCTCAGCTCCAAACACAGAAAGGGGCGTTAAAGCCCAGACTGCAAGGGCGTCGTGCGTGCCCCTGTTTGCAAAGAGGCGCTTTAGGAACCAGGTTTGGTTTGCTGGAACTTACATTTGCCAAGCCAGTACGGCTCCCTGCCCTGTTCCCTGTCTTTGGAAACGGCCAGAGAACGTTTCCCAGTCTGTCACTGACAACCCATTAAAACTGCGAGGGCACGCCTGCCCTCCAGGTTAGCCGCACACAGTCGTCTCGTGTCAGATCAGAAACTGAGATGTTCAGTTAGAATTGGCACATAAAGTCTGGAAGATAACTTACAGATGCCTACTTTGACTGAAAACAGGGACAAACCACAGATCTCCTGCTCGTCCCGGAGAGGTGCGGGGCAGGGAGTGCATCTGCACGGCTGCCAGGTCCTGCAGCTCCGCAGGGCTGCTCGCTTTCCTAGGGGATACGCAGCGTCCCGTCCCTGCTCCCAGACACTGTGCGTCTCTGCCCGCAGGATTTTGCCATTCTGCGCTCTACCGGTGCTTGGAGCTCTCACAACCTGCAAGGAGACGTCTTCCACCAGCAGGAACGGCGGCAAAAACCCTCAGCGGCCTGGCTGTGCCTTCCCGGCTTGTAACCAGTGGGACAAACGCTCAGCGAGCGAGTAACCCCCTCTCCCAGCACCGCTGCCTTCGTGCTACCACGCCGATGAGCCAGAGCCAACCCGGTCTAACCACGGCAAACATGACAGCGCGAGCGCGTGGCGTCCTCCCCGGGGAACGGCACTGCCGCAGTCGGCGCTGGGAAGAGAACGAGACCAGACCCGGAGCGGCGGAGAACCCGCTGCTCCTGGGCGCGACACCGACTGCCTCCAGTTCGGCATCGGAGAAAGCTATTCCGCATGAAGTTCAGGGAAACTGCTCGCCTGCCCTTCGCTTTGGTCTGGTGCTCACACAAAAGTGACCCATGGCTTTATTTTCGTAAGGCTCATCTTCTACAGCACGGAGACCGCGTGCCCGTGCTTACTAGCAGAAGCGGTTAGCGTGTTCTCAAGGAGACAAACGCGAGTAAAAAGAGGGATAACTCCTCTCTCATGGGAAGGGTTTGAGCTAGGAGCATGGAGAAGCACAAGTTAATCAGACTAAATAACACTGGGGAGCAGAAAAGACACACAGCAGTTACAAACTTTAGTCTGGAGGGGAAAAAAAAAAAAAAATAACAAAACAGTTTAGAAAACGGAAACTCTGAAATCTCCAAATATCCAAAGCTGAGTCAAAGTCAAGTGGGGGAAAAATAAACTCATCCGGTAGTTTACAGTTCAGGACGCCGATTCCTGCCTTCGTCTTCTAAGAAAAGGTTCTGTGGTTTTCAGTGTAAAAAGCCAAGATATTTTAAACAATGGTGAAAAAAACCCCGAAACGCACATTCCACTCTGCACTTCTGCCGGCAGAACGAAGGCAGAGTCACATCCTGCGGACCCACGACGGCCCCCCGGGGCTCAGAGCCCACCTCGCGCCGGCTGCTTTTCGGCCATGCCGCTTTGAGGGATCTCCGCTGACTTCCTCCCAGGGCATCATCGCGTCCTGCCTTGCTTCATCGGGGCCAGCATCAATAACCTGGAACGGGAGAGCCCCTCTTCCCGCATCTGTTAAGGCCAGAACTCCGTCGGAAGCCGTTTACAATTAGTACATTTGTAATCTGCTCATCTGCGTGCTGTCCCTGGCGCCCAGCGTGGGCTGACCTCACTCTGCGGCCCCAAAGCAATTCAACAGCAAAAAAAGGGCACAAACACACCAGAAACAAGAACCCTTCAGTTCCACTTCTGTTCCTGTTTCCATTAAAGCCTGCCAGCGGTGGTAAGGAGCTAAGCACACGCAGACAGCCCAGGTTTTAGAGCTGCTATTCTGTGTCCGTGGCGCCTGGCTCACGTCTGGCCGTTTCCTGGGCCACCTGGTCCACTCCTGGCCAGGTTAACACGTTAACACTTCCGTACTGACGGGGGCTGCCCGTAACGCTGCCCCGTGCTCGCCTGGGGGGACTCCGACCTTGTGTCCTCAGCTGAGGTTAGAGTCACGGAACGGTTTGGGGGGGAAGGGACCTTCAAATGCCACCCAGTTGTTTGAAGGAGCAGGGACATCTCCAACCGGATCAGGGTGCTCAGAGCCCCGGCCAACCTGGCCTGGAACGTTTCCAGGGATGGGGCATCCACCGCCTCTCTGGGCAGCCTGGGACAGTGCTCCACCACCCTCAGTGTGAAAATTTTTTTCCTAATATCTGATCTGAATCTGCCTCCCTCTATTTTGAAACCATCACCCCTCGTCCTGTCACACCAGGCCCTGCTGAAGGTCTCTCCCACCTTTCCTGCAGCCCCCTTTGGGCACTGGGAGCCGCTCTCAGCTCTCCCCGCAGCCTCCTCTTCTCCAGGCTGAACAGCCCCAGCTCTCCCAGCCTGGCCTCACAGCAGAGCTGCTCCAGCCTCTCAGCATCTGCGTGGCTCCTCTGGACCCTCTCCAACAGCTCCACGGCCTCCTGATGTTGGGGGCTCCGGAGCTGGACGCAGTGCTGCGGGGGGGTCTCACCATAGTTATTAAATTCACTGTTACTGTGCACACGACAAAGTGATTCTCCATTCCCAGCTCCTTTCCCTTCAAGCCCCCGTTTCCAAAGGGTGACGCACCACTACTGTTCCAAATGCACCTGGAAAACCAGGACTCTTCTAGCCCTCCAAACGCTCCCCCGCAGCTGTCTCCGTAATCCTTTGGAGATGCAAAAAAGTATTCAAACACTTAAGCCTTGGGAAGTCAGGGCTACCGTCCAGCTGTTAGAAGGATTATTCCGTGCGTGTGTGCGCTCGGCAGCCGAGCACGGAGGATAAAGGGGACTGGCCACGGCCGTCGGAGCTGACCCACCGCAGCGGCATCTCAGGAACACGGGGAAAGTCGAGAAAGTGCTGGAAACTGTATCAGCAGGGAAAGACAGAGACAAATGCCAACCAAGAGAATGAGAATCCCAAGGAAAATCAGGGCTAGTAAGAGGGTGGGTTGAAAGCGGGACACAAACAGCCCCTTGAGCAGGAGCAAATAAAGGGGACAGGGTGGGATGAGAACATCCCCACTGACAGATCTCCATCACACACCCAGGGCAGGACGGCCTCGCCTCGGGCACCGCGGGGACGGCGCGCTGAATCCAAACGAGCCTGACGGAAAGCCAGAGCTGCTCTGGCAACGCTGGCATTCCCAGTTAGTCATCACAACGCCGACCCGAGAGACACCCAACCTGTCCGCTCGTAAAATCCCAGCTCCACACAGCGTCCTCCGAGAGGACACGCCACGCCGCAGCCTGAGCTCTCGCCGGGGCCGCAGCGTCCCGCAGCGCAGGTGTGTCGCCCCGCGTTCCGGCGAGCACCGTCTCTGGGGTACGAACAGCGCAGGCAACCGCAGGGGTAAGTGAGAGGTCTCAAAGGCCATCAGACGGCTTTTGGGGTTTAATTTGGGCCTCCCCGTCGGCACGGGGACATGCTGATAGGACAAGGGCAGATATCTCAGACCTCCAACGTCACAGTCGTCTTCCTGTACGCAGGGCACAGCCTCGTCCTGGGACACAGGCGCAGACAGGCCGTTCTGGTCTCTGTCGCGGGCACTCACGCCGCCTCAAGACAACTGGTTTACGTGAGATAGAGATTTCTCCAGGCCCCAGTTTAAGATCAACCACAAGCTCTAAGCTTACGCCTCAGACGGCTGGTGCTCCAGCACACAACTGCAGCAAGTTCGTCAGTTCTGCTGCGGCACCGAGCTTGTTCTCTCGGGAAATCTCCGTGACAAGCTCCACAAGACAGCGTGTCACACCGCGCTCGGGAGGTCACGACAGGCGCTAGGGCGAGAGCCCGAGTGCGCAAAAGGGGAAAAACCAGGCGCGGGAGAGACTCCTCTTTTCCGACCCGCTGCTTCCACCCATGGAGACACGGCCCGGTGCCCCGGTATGAAACCCGCTCTTCCGAACGCCCGGGCCTGCACCGCCCTGCTCCCGGGTCCGGCCCCCGGCAGCGCCCGCAGCCCTCCCGCACGGGGCCGCTGCCCGCACCGCGCCGATGAAGCGGCCGCCCGGGCCCGGAGGAGCGGGAGGAGGCCGCGCCGCTCCCGGGAAGGCGGCTACGGAGGGCGCGGCCCGGTCAGCGCCCCCCGGGGCTCAGCTCCGCTACCCCAGCACGGGCGGCGGGACGCGGCCGGACACCCCGCGGCGGGGAACCGGGAGGGCTGTCAGGGCTGCCGGGCCCGCGCCCCGGGACGCCGCTTCCCCCCCGCGCCGCCGCGGACCGGAGGGCGGCCCGACCCGACCCGACCCGGCCCCGCCAGCAGGCCGCGGGCCCCGCCGAACGGGAGCGGGGCGCTGGGTCGGAGCGGGGCCCGGCCGGCGGCGGCCGCTGCCCCCCGGCGCCCGCA
>WHYT01013631.1:206428-217280 GCA_009806455.1 Tetrax tetrax | reverse complement strand
TTTTTTTTTTTTTTTTTTTTTTTTTAAAGAAACAAAAAAAAACAGAACCCCAAACTCAGGAGCAAGTCAGCCATGCAGAGTATGAGGGAAGTAGGCAGTTGAATCCGTTTGTCCCAAGGTTAGTGCTAGTGTAGGCTAATGCCATGGCTGCTGGACAGATAGGTGCTCCCCAGCATCTCCTGACCATGGCTTTGAATAATGGCCTTTGTTAGCAGCTAACTGAAGTCTGATGTTTATGAAAGCTTTTCTCTCTGTTAGACCTTTTATGTATTTCTGCAGCAGTTTGCTATAGGAATGGATTTAAAAAAAAAAAAAAAAAAGCCACCGCATTCTATCTTTCCTGCTCTTAACCTGTGGAGCCAGTGGGTGGTAAGCAGACTGCCGTAGTGCTTGTCAGCTGTGCGCAAAAAGCCTTGTTTGTATAACTTGCTGGTTGTGAAATTAAGGGAGGACTGTTCTTCTGGAAGCCTTCTTGGCAGATTAGATCTGGAAGTTTACTTCAGTACATATAAACAATGTGGTTTTGGTTGGTGATATTAAGGAAGTTTTCAGTTTCTGAATGGTTCCCTCTCTAGAAAATGCTTTATGCTTACAAAATGGATCATTATGCAGGTGTCAGTGCAGTGGTCAGGACAGAGGGCAATGCCATGAAATCTGTTAACAGTTGCGTTGAAATTTTTCCTAGAGTAGGTGTGGAATGCCTGGAACAACACTACATGATACTTTCCACAGTGTACAAACTCAAAGAGACTACTCCACCTGCCTTGCTGCTGCCCAGTACCTTCTAACTGGGCACCTCTCACAGGCTCTATAGCTAATCCCCTGCTCTGTAATATTGGCTGGCTGCATAATTGCATGTGTGTTTAGTTCAGCACTCCTAAAATTTGTGGAGTTTGAGAGTGCTGTGGGGCTCAGCTGGTTGAGAAGTTTTTCCTCTTACTTGCTGAGATGCTGAAAGGGCGGTTGAGGTCGAATGGAGCTCTTCTGTGCCTGGGCGACTTTCTAGGAACAGGGAGAGACTGTTCGTAAGCGCAGATCACCTTCCCCTGTCCTTCTGCCAGGGCTGAGGTTTGGCATTCTTCAGAGTACAATGTAACGCAGTGCTGCTCAGCCTGGCTTCTGGATGAGTATTTCATATGATGTTTGGGGTGGAGTTGTTGACAGAAGGACATTACCTCTAGATTATAGAAAAGGTTTTGCCAGTTCTGAGGGTGAAAGATGATACAAGTACCAGGCATAGATAATGTCAACTGCTAATTAAGTACAGTATTTGCAGTTCTAGGCGCTACTTTTTCCCAAATCTCAGTGAGATAACTCATTCGGTAAGTTCGCTGTTCTGTGTAATGCCCCCTTTTGCTGCAATGTTTTAGAGTTCCTCACAAATATGAATCCTTTCTCCTTTCCCCTTCTTCCCCCCACCCCACCATATCCTTCTGAAGTAGAGAGATGACTTGTCTGTGGTTGCTCAAAGTTCACAGTCAAGCTGGGTACCAAGTCCTAGTCTCCTGAATCCTACTGTCTAAGACTGTTTTACTCCATTTTCAAAATACTTTTGTTTATTAATGGCATTCCTGTCACTGTTTCAATATGAAATCCCAAAACAGTTGATACTTGATGTAATGACTAGGTTCCTTTTGACACTTACAGCATAATCGTCAGAAAAAATATGACTTCTGGAAGGACATGGTGGCTGCTGTCCAGCACAATTATAAAATAACGGCTTTTAAAGGTAAGTGAGTTCACTGAAAACTTGTTATACTAGCTGAAAATATTACATGTGCTTGCCAGAACAAATACATTTGCAAGTACACTAGATTACTCAACACAGCTTTTACTTTTCAAGCTTACAAATAGTTATGTAGTAGACACATGCTTATCCTGAAATAGAACGTCTTTATCATTACTATTTCTGTTTAGTTTAGCTGTAACTGTTTTGCCATTTTTAACAACACTTGTGATGTGCTACTTCACTGAATTTAGAGGAAAAATGTTTTTTTTCCCATGATAGATAGGGTAATGTGGACATCCTTGAACTGTATTTTGATTCTGTTCCTTGTGGTATTGTACTCCTAAACAAAATCAGAAATGCACTGGAAAAAAAAAAAAGTAGTAACTAATATTTGACAATTTTCTCTATTGGTCTAGTTTTTATTAGAATTCTTCATGTAGTATTGACATAATGGTGATGAGATTCTTTTCCTGGTTTTTTAAACCTTTTAAAATTTCTGTTATTTTGTTATAAATTTACTAGAAATAGCCTTCCTCCACCCAAAGCCAACCTTATAATACTCTAATATAAATTAGAGTTGGGAAACATCTTGGATAGCCTTCCACTAAAAATGCTTTTCCTCTTTCACAGACTTAACTTCCAAGTTTCTATTAGGCATGTAAGATAAGTTAAGAATAAACTTTAATCATCTTGCGTGTGTGCACAATTAATTTAAATTATCTTTAACTGTGGCTTGGTTTGGTTTTTTGTTTTTTTTTTGGCAAAAAGATTATATGCGGATCAGTTCAGAATTCGTATACTTTTGCTGATTGTATTTTCAGCTAGAATTACCTCTGTCAATGCAACATTCATTGGGCACAGGTGTAGTTTGGACTTTTTTAAAACTTACCTTTTGTTCACTAGAGCTGTACTACTTTCTGTATTCCTTTCAAACTTGTCTCCGAGAGATTCCAAACAAAAGTAGAAGTTGATGTCAGGATGCATATTGTAAAAGATAGGAAGATATTCCTAACGTGTTTCTGTTTGTTGTTGCTACTGCATTTCCGTTGGAGCTTAGAGTGTGACTGGTAGTTCAGAATTCCTCTAGGAACTCATTCATACATTAAATTAATCCTTTGTTTTCTGCTGATGTTAAACAAATCCTAACCAACTGTAACTATTCTTATTTAGGGTTTTTCTTAATTCTTTTTCAAATCATGAAAACTATTTGTTTTAAAAGGTGTAGACCATACAGTGTTTGGCACAAAGAGTAATTTTAAAAAGTGTTCTCTGGAAATTAATTTGGATCAAATGGAAGTTAAAGTCTGATCTTTGAAATTAGATATAATAGCTTTGTTCTATTTCTATGAGTGTCTGCCTGTGTGTACACGTGTACATTTCTGAATATACCTATCTATCTGGTACCTATTAGCGTATGTAAGCATGGAATGTGCATTCCAACAGATGTGTGATGTGGGTTAATCCTTTCTAACTGCTGTTAGAAAGGAATTGGTATTTAATTACGTGGTATTTAATTAATACACCCGACTCTCTGTTAGAAAAGTCATAAGGCACATGCACAACAGTATGAAAAATATAAGAAAACACAGTAAATGATAGGCATGAGTTATTTTGGATAAAGCTCTGTAAAATCAGAAGTAAAACAATGCAGACTGTGTATGCTACTTAAATATTTTAGTAGATTAAAGTACTATGCTCTGTCATGCATCACTTTGAGAGGCTTGAGAGTGGTCTTATTTTCCTTTTAATAATGTGGTCCAATGGATAAAGCACTGAACAGCGAGTCAGAAGAACCAGATAATTTATTCCTGTATCACTTACCTGTGATATTCCTGTGGAATATCTCTTTTTGCTTAAGGTCCCTCTGTGAAATGAGACTAGCAGTACTAATCTTCTATCACAAGTTTGTGCCAAAGATATTTTTTTTCCTCAGCTGCATGCATAACATAACTTCCTGAGGAAACTCTTAAACCTGGCTACAGCCCAACATCTACATACCAGGAAGCCCCATCATCTTTCTTAGCCCAGAGCCTGGCCTGAAAACCACAGCCTCTTGACTAAACTCCATGCCCTGGATGCCTTGCAGAGGGTTTAACCCTTTAGAGAAAAGCAGTGCTCATTAAATTTTTAAAGCAAACTTACTAAGGGGTCAGTTGAGGAGACGCAAAGTTCCCAAGTTGAAATGCTGTTTTAGTAGTGCCATTGTCAGTGATGGAGCAGAACGACTGACCGTTTTATTTTTTGAAATCTCTAAGTGTTTATAAGTCACTTTGGTTTGTTGTCAGTATGCCCTCGTTTCTCTATGTCCCTTCTCTTTTTCACATGATTTCTTTGATCATAATCAGGTGTCTAGTGGGTTTTGCTTTTCATTGTCTTAGCTATGGTAATTGCCTTAGATAATTGCCCTATGATATTTTTTTTGGATGGCTATTTCAAATAGCTGTGATTGTCCTGGCTCAGCTTGATGAAAGGTATTAACCTACTCTTCTACTTGTAAAGAACTGAAGAACTGAGGCTTGCAGAGAGAGAGAAAGAGTGTTCCCAAATACTTTTGCGTTCTTCAGATCTTCCTTTCTGAAGAATAAGCCCCCAAAAATCGTAGGAATCTATTAAACAATACTATGAGAAAAGCGTGATGTCAGAAAGCAATGAACATCGGTATTTGTATTTTGCAAATGGTCATTTCTTACCTAATAGTACCTGCAAGAATGCCCTCTGCAATTGATATCTAAGTTGAGCATTAAATTACTTGAATAATCCGTTATGTAAATCTTTAACTTATTACTTAAATCTTTGCAGCTTTAAGGTGATTAACATTAGTTTGTATGTGTTTCACTTGGTTTATATTCTGTATAAAACAGTAAAGAGCAATTTTTAAAGAAATGGAGTGTGGCAATGTATTTTACACTGTATAAATATGTGGGCAAAGGTCCACAATACATTCTGGAAACAAAGTTTGATCTTTAGAGGAATAATGAGGACTTGAAGTACTGTATAATTATTTCCACATGAAAATTTTCAGATTTCGTGACTTTGGGACAGAAAAATCAGTAATTTTTGTCAGAAGAAGTTGACTGATATATCTTTTTAAAGCAGAATTTTGTAAAATGTCTTCTCTTAAAGCCTGCTTTCTCTCTATCATTTCCTTGACACTTCTGAAAACCATACTATGTGTGGTTATGTAGTTAAAATTATATATTGGTGATATTTTCCATCAGTTCATAAGATTATATTTCATTGTGGAAGTAAAAAGATCATGGCTAATATGGCAGCAGAGACTTCATAAATTGCCCTTAAAAAAGCTTGATAGGATCTGCTCTCAGGTTTCAAGGACACATCTGAGAAATTTGTCACTGATCATCTTTTACAGAAAGGAAAATTATCAGAGAAAGAAAGTGCTGGACTTAAAACCTGGTTTTTAGTAACTTGCATTTTGTCTTCTATGTGATTGATCAGTATGCTGATGTATAAGAAGTGTTATTTTGGGGAGGAAAACTTTGGATCTTTCTCATCTACTCTGTTCTCTCCCCAAAAATGTGCGTGCGGACACACAGAGAGGTTTTTGATTGCAGGTTTATGTTAGTGCCCTGTTCTCATGGCAGAAGATAGCGGATCTAGATGTCACGATGTGCATTATATCCTTTATATACAACTTCAAATATGACAAACAAAAAGCAGAGATGCTTTTCTGACCAAAAGGAAAGAATCATCTAAAAATTCTGCAAAGCATTAGGAATTCCAAACTGTCTCAAGATTCCCTCTAAATTGAGAATCCAAAGCTAAAATCAAACTAGAAGTTGTGCTTGTGCCACAATTCAGTGTGTGATCTCTAGCTTTTCAGTGTTAAGAGATGCATTATTAATGGCTTAATGTCTGCACAGTTATGAAAAGCCTTCAAAAAGACCGGCCAGAGGTACTAAGCTGTAGACTTATTTGAAGTTCTCCGTGTTCATTTGAGGAACAAAAATGTTAAAGGACAAAACTTGATTTCAAGTGGATGGACAATAAGAATTGGTGAACCGTCCTTTCAAGAATATTATCTAGGCCTGGTTTCTTGTGCAGAGACTAGTTAGTTGGAGTCACAGGACAGTAATGTACTACTGAGCACCAAGCATCTCCAACAATTTAAACGTGTGCTTTGGCACACGTTTCAGATGTAAAGCAATTAACCAGAAACTTTACAACTACTGAGCAGTATTTTCCAGCTTCAGTACCCAGTCCTTCTGTTTGTTTCTGAAACAAAAGTGCCAGATTGGTTGAATGTATTGGCAGTAGCACATGCTATGTTTAAATACTGGAAAGTGCTGTTGAACTAATGCAAGTGACTGCATAGGAAAATGTTTTTAGTACAAAAAAGAGATAATTCTTAGGAGATCTGTAATTAATATTTGGCCTAAATCAGGAAGGTAGAAAAGGGGACAGGCAATTCAGACTCAGCGTATTGAGTTTTATTTTGGCTTGAAAGTAAACTTGTCATAGGATTGCTACTTATTAATTGTGTTACTGTCCACTGTATTATATCCATACAAACATTTGTGTGCAATGTTTATAATAGTAGTACCAATTTGCTTGCCTAGGTCTATTTGTCTGCTAAAATAAGCAGATCTCACATTACACTCTCTACTTAAGCACTTATGATTTTATCTAAGTACAGCCTAAGCCACAGGCTTCCTTACCCTGCAGCACTTAATAAGAGGAGAAAAAACAGTTCTACAAAGTACTACCAATTCTTGGTAGTTTCCAAAACATTACATAGTTTTGCTAACGGTTAATCAACTTGAAGGTGTCCTCACTTTTTTTATTCATCCCAGTGTATTATCAAGTACTTGGGAAATTGCTGATTTCAAATGTACATTATATAACAAGTCTCAGGTTCTGCTTTGATGAAGAAGTAGTGATATCGCAAAACTTTTTTAAATATTAAGCTAAAAATAATAGTTTAAGTGTTGATCAGGTTTTGATGTATATGGTACTTTTAAAGCACATGAATGGTAACCGTAATTGCAAGAAATGTGTGGTCAAGCTATTATGATTTGATGATTTGTAAGCACTAATTTTACTAAGCTAGCTTACTTTATACCATTAGCTTTTTGCAGTGCTGTAACAGATTAATGTAATGTCTAATGTTTGAGAGACTTGAATGTATATAGGTATGGTAAATATGATTGTGTTTACTGACTGATTACTGTCATCATCTCATACATTTACCATTAAAGTAAAACACAGTCGCAAGAATGTTGAGTTTTAAAGGCATGAACTGTCTCCAATTTTGGGGTGGTTAAGCTGTTGTGATTTTGTGAGTGTCTGCATGCTTGTGAAGATAGGGTCTTCTGGATTTGGTGATAGGTGTTTTACTGTATGCTGAATATTGTAGTTTTACAGAATGTTAGGAGCTTAAAAATACTGAACTAATTTGTTGCTGCAGATTACAAAATGTACATCAAAGAAAGGTGAGTGGAGATCTAGGCTTCAAATCTGTTTGTTCTTTGGGTTTTTTTTAAATTGTGAAAGTTTTAGATCTTCAGTAATAGGTAATAATTTGTAAATCTACCTTTCTGCAAGACAGTTATTCATTAGTAAGAAAGGTGGAACTAAATTAAAACTGTGACATGGTATCCACTATATTAGAGTTGTGTTTTCTTGACTCCTGTTTGATAGTTTAAAGATGAAGCTGACAGCAGACTAATGTTACTGAAGTATATTACCCATCTGTTGTGATGACCTTGCTGTATTTTAGACTCTTTGAATAATACCTTCAGTTAATTCAGGTATAATGAAGTTTGATTAATGGTCCCAAAATGGCTGCTTTGTGTTATGAGAAGTGATAGAAATTCTGATTTTCCTTTTTTTTTTAAAAAAAAAAAAAGAGAGGCTACTGCATTATATTAATTCATAAAATTTTAATGTTTCATTCAGTTGGACAATTGATCGGTATTTGAAACAAATTTCACATTACAATTCTCTAAAAACATACAATATTATTCTACTAGGTTTGAACAAATCTCTTCCACTTTCCCATTCCCTCCTCCATTTCTGCTGCAAAATTGAAGCTGCATGACCTGCTAGTGATGAATCAGACCAGTGCCGCTTTAAAATGGTCAGAAGAAGAGAGTGTCAGGACAGTGTAAGTGGGATGTTGTTACATATGAGCAAATAGGAAACCTGAGAAAGAAGAGTGAACGTAGTCAGAGGAATAGAGACCATTAGATTCTGAATTGGGCAGTTGGAGCCATACTTGATCATTCTCCATGAGATCGACGACAGCACTGCCAGAAGCCTGGTCAAGGTATCCTTTTTTGTACTCATCGTAAGTGTACATGATTGGGGAACCATTTTTGTAGAGGGCAACCCAAACATTTGTTCCTTTTGCATGTACGTGGTAGGAGAAATAGTACAGTCCAGGGATCCTACAGGTGAAGATTCCTGTTCTGGGGTCATAGTGTTGCTGCCTATTGTACAATATTTTGTCAAATTTGATGGGGACTGTTGCCCCAGGGTAGGCTTTTGAGAGGATGACACTAAAAGCAGACACTGGCATCCCGGTAAGAGCTTGGTTTACTCCTTTCATGAAAGACATTCCTGATAGTTCCCGAGACTCCCCTGCTTTAACGTAGCTTTCAGGCATTTGTGGGATTACGGCTTGGCCGGGGGGACCAGGAGGACCTGGGGGGCCTGGCAAGCCAGGCTCTCCATTGTTACCTTTAGGCCCAGGGGGTCCAGGTGGTCCCATGGGTCCACTTAAGCCTTTTGTAGAAATACCTGCTGGGCCTGGCAGTCCTGGTGCTCCTGGCTCACCTTTTGCACCAGGGGCTCCTGGCAGGCCGGGAGGGCCGATGGGGCCTCTGATCCCAGGTATTCCTGAAGGTCCTCTGGGGCCCGGCTCACCATTGATCCCTGGCACTCCCTTAACTCCCTGTGGACCCATTGGACCGGGCAAGCCAGGTAGCCCAGCATGCCCAGTGTCGCCTTTTGGACCTGGTAAACCTGGGTGTCCCTTAGGACCAGCAAGACCCTGCTCACCTGGGTATCCTGGTTTTCCCTCTAATCCTGGTAGACCTCGTTCACCCTTGGCCCCTGGGAATCCTGGGGCGCCTGCAGGGCCCATGTCGCCTTTGGGCCCAGGTAGGCCATTCTCACCGGGCAAGCCTTTGAGTCCTTGAGGGCCCATGTTCCCTGGTGGGCCAGCAGGCCCTGGTTCTCCTCGCACGCCAGCTGGACCTTGGTCTCCTTTAGGTCCTGGAAGGCCAGGAGGACCTTCAGGCCCTCTGTGTCCCTTCATCCCTGGCAATCCTGGCTTTCCAAATCCTGGAAGACCTGGGGATCCAGGCAAGCCAGCAGGTCCAGGATGTCCCTTGGCTCCAGGGATGCCTGCTACTCCTGGTGGCCCCATTGGCCCGGGCTTGCCAATGCCGGCTTCTCCAGGTTCTCCTGGGGGACCCTGGGGACCTGGGATACCAGCTGCTCCAGGTGCGCCTGGTAAACCTCTGTCACCTTTCATACCTGGCTGACCTGGAAGACCGTTTTCACCAGGCTTCCCTACCCCAGCAGGACCAGGGAGGCCCTGTGGTCCCTGCGGGCCTGGAAGACCCCTGATACCTGGGCGGCCTGGAACACCGAATCCATTTTCTCCCTTTTGTCCGTTTATACCAGGGATACCTGGTTCTCCCTTCTCACCAGGAAGGCCCCTAGGGCCTTGAGCTCCTGGAGGGCCTTGTGGTCCTGGCTTGCCAGGAACAGACAGTCCCGCGGGGCCAGGAGTGCCAGGTGGTCCTTGTGGCCCTCTTGCTCCTGGGAGCCCAACAGGTCCAGCTTCTCCTTTCTCACCATTTAGTCCTCTGTCTCCTGGCTTTCCTGGTAGACCTGGCATGCCTGGCTTTCCAACTGCAGAGAATCCAGGTGGTCCTGGGGGACCAGGAGGGCCTTGGGGACCAGGACTTCCAAACCCTGGCTTTCCTGCAGGACCTGGTTGTCCTCTTGGTCCAATAGGGCCTGGGGGACCCGGGGGTCCTTGTTCACCCCTTATCTGCACACCTGTGAGAGAGAGGAAATCAGGTCAGCCAGGGCAGCTACAACAGATTTGCAGACTTCTAGAGTGGTGGTGAAATGTGTGAAGGGTTAACTTTATTTGAACCTCATAGAACCTTGTAATACTGCCTTTGGTCACCAAGAACCTGATGTTCAGAGCAGAAGTGTCTCAGAGCTCTTAAATGAGTAATAACAAGTGCAAATGTGTTGGAGTTGTGTGGTGAGCTACAAGGCTTCTAGAAATTTTTTCAATTTCAATGTGGTTAGGGTCATCCGTTTAAAAGATGCTGTGCAAGTAGATGTAAACTATTAAGAAAGAAAAAAAAAAAAAAAAAACAGGTAGCTGATTTAGCAAGTAATCAGACTTGCATCTTGATATGATGAACAAAAGTAGAGAAAGCTTCCTGTGCAGGTGTAGCTCCTTTTCTGAAACTACTTGGTGCTTCATTTAAGCAGTGAGATTCTTGGCCTTTCCCTCCCCCTGCTTCCAAAAGTGCGCCATGGCTCTGTTTTTTTGGTAAACCTATGAATGTTATGTTTTCAAATACTATCTTAAAGATTTTTTTTTTTTTATTATAAAAATTTCACACAGTGGCAAGGTCACAACTGATAATTCATCCTACTGCAGTCAGAATTTGGCATTGTTTTGGTTTTTTAATAATATTTCATTTTCTTAGTTATTAAAACAGCAGATGGAGCCACTTAACCAAATGTCACAAATAGAGGAGTAAACAAACAAGCTCACTGCTTAGTTTTCTGTGCATTTTAGGGGAGCTTGCAGCTTTCTGTTGCAATTAGGATGCTGATTTGTAGGACATTTCAGACAAGATTAACATGGATGTTGTGAGACTGCTTCAGTAGTTTGCAGCAATTGACAGCAGCGTAGAATGAAATACCATACCTATGATGAATGTTAATTTAAGAAGTCATATTAAAAATAAAAAAAAACCTGAGAGATTTAGAAAGAGTCTGGATTGTTTTTTTTTTTTGTAATGGCAATATATTTTGTTTGATGCTTATTTAGAAAAGCTTGATAATTGATCAACAATTGGTTAAGCTAAAGTTTGGATTTCAGTCTTTTACAAAGAGAGCAGTGTG
>WHYT01013631.1:185011-206408 GCA_009806455.1 Tetrax tetrax | reverse complement strand
ATATATATAAAAGAAAGTTTATGACATGACTGTTTTGCTGTCTGTTAGATAATAAATTGCTTTTTCCAATCTATGGCTGGTCTTGAAGAACCAAAAATGAGATGAAGGAGCAAGAAAACTATCCTTGCACATACTGTATTTTAAAAAATAAGAGATATGTATATTTTATTTTGGTTTGATATTGGATCCGCAAAGTTGCACTCTTTCTTTATTGCCAGGGAAATTGTTCTTCTCTACCAAGTGTAGAGAGTGCATTTTCTTTTTTGCTGATGGATAAAATCATCACAAATGCATATCACCTTACTTTGCACACCTTCCTGTCTCATCCTTCTTAAGGCAGTGAAAAGGAAGATAGTTGTTAAAAGCCTACCCATAGACAGAAAGGAATGTCTGTCATTTACTGACAAACAGAAAATGCAAATACACATCCTTCTCAGCTGTAAAGGAGTTCATGAAATCTGTGAATACCAGTCATAAGTTTGGTGCAGTCTTTTGTATCTTACTGATATTGTTGGATTTCTTACTACTGAACTCCCATATTCAGTAGGTGCAATTGCAAGCTGGTTTTCTTGTTATATAGGTGACATAAGATACAGCAAATTTTAAGAACTACAATGTATGAAAAAATATTTAGGAAAAGGCTTAAGCCTGTCAGAATTAACATGTATGCTGCAGTAGAATTGCCATGTAGATGTTCTTTACATGTTACACATTTTCTCTTCGCCACAAATAAGACAGCTGCCATCAGAGAAAACAGCTTAGTCAACTGGAGGACTCAGAATTTATTCCGTTGGTTCTACCTATGGATAGAACTTCAAAAACTATCTGTTCACATCAGAGAACACAGATGAGTCAGATCAAAGCCTCAAGACAAATACCTGAACCAGTTCCTGATCTAATGCTGTTTCAGTTTTAAAGCATTAAGTGAAAAATACAAATAGGTTTTTACATCAACTGCCTTGAATCAAAAACCAGGCATTTATGTGGGTACTTTGGCAGAAGACAACAGTGACCCCAGCCAGATCTGCTCTTTCATAACCATAACTCAAGAAACTGTGTCCAGGCCTACCAAATGCATTTTTTTCTTCAATTTCTGCAGGTGAGCAACATTCATTTTATTCAGCTGTGTTTAAGTAACATGCAGTTATTGCACTTGATCTAATTTCTTTTTTGTTTTGGTGGAAAATTGCATCAGACTTTAGCTTCAGACTGCTTCTCTTTCTTTCTATTTACTATGTTTTTGATGCACCTTCATATCAGTTCTAGGTTCAAAGTGGTAGATGCTGCCTTTTTGCATAAGATGCTAATGGCTTTGTCAGTGTTCATGTTATTTAGAGATTTTCTTGTGAGAGCTATGTTGCTTCAAAGTTGCGCTGCTTTTAGATTAAAATGTGTAGTAACTGTGCTGTCCAGAGACGATGGTAAGTCCTCTGAGGAAAGGGCAGCTGAACACGTTAATGAAGTAGGATTTTTACCAGGAAAATTGAAGTAGTGGTTGGCTACTTTTTTTATATATCTTGATGCAAAATTGGTTTATGTTCTCTGAGTGCAGTCAAACCTTATTTATGTATTAAGTATGAAAACTTTAGCATAACCTGCAATGATAGCTTATTTAAACATTACTGAACAATCAGATGTAATTCAATGATTATTCTTAACTAGAACTTTTCAAAGATTTCAAGCCAGAAAGCTACTAGTTTAGAAATTGTCCTAGTATATTTAAAAAATGGTAATACTAGATACGTAAAAAAAAGAAAAGTATATTCTGACTGGAGAGCTGTCAGGAACAAGATTTTTAAAAGTGTTACAACTTTGGCAAATTAAATGTAGATTTAATAGGGTTTAATTGCCAGCAGAAATTGTAAGATCTATTACATGTTTTCCCAAGGCACCAGTTTGGGCCTAGATTGAAGTTTTAGTTCCAGGCTGCTTTTTGACAAAGCTATACAAAACAAAAAGATAATTTATTGGTAACAGTATCTAGAAGCCAATGTTGGGTGAGCAAATAGGAAAAGGAAGCTATGATGAAAAGCTTGCCATATGCTACTTGAGCTACTTGCATATGGGAGAGCTCACTAGACAATACAGTCAGATTAATTTGGTTCTATAGTATCCTGTTTTATTCTTCCATGATCATCTCAGACTAGAAATTATGATCTCTAACAGTCTGCCTTCTTTAAACTCTTCTAAAAATCCTCTATAGGATGCTTGTTTTCCTCAATGAAGAATAGCAGTGGTTTTCCAGTGCTCCAGTATTTTGGTACAGCCCAGAAGAACATTTTGGGGAGTTAGTTTCCCAGCCATGCTGCTTTCATTTGATGCTTACTGCAGAGTGTTCTTCAAGTATGTGGGCTGGAGCAGGTTGGGGTGAGACCAGGGCTGCATCTTTGGAGTCGCTACGTGCTGCTCAGGAGCATCCATAAGATCATAGTCTGTAGGATCAGACTAGAGCTATTCTGAAACCTCCTAAAAGAAGGTAATGCAGATGCAATGTCCTGAGCGGCAACTGTTCAGCTCTGCAGATCTGCTTCTGTTCTGCTACACTATTTTCTGATGCAGATACAGCCCGAAATGTCTTTTTTCTGGTGAAGAGAAGTTTATTTGCAAATGCTGTTTTCTGAGTCCCTCATTCAGTTTCCTCATTTCTGCCCGAGTATGATTGTTACAACTAAAAGCAGATGAGATACAGCAAAAGTGAAAGCTATTCTGGATAGCCTGTTGATATCTGAAAGAAAATAATGTTGTTCTTGAGGGGGAGAGCAGGTTGTTTACAAGGAAGATTCAGTTTTCTAAGTTATAATGATGATAATTTTGAACAGAGACTACTGATCATACTTTGAGAGACAATTCATGAGATAAAACCAGGCTACCTAGGAAGTCAGAAGTTTTGTTTTCAAGTTTTGTAAAAAAGCTTTGGCCTAAGCATGGAAAAATAAAACAGAACTCAAGTACTTTCAAACACTAAGTATAGCCACCCATTTGACTTGAAAGGATAGAGAGGATACCCAGAAATAAGATGTCA
The DNA here is from genome assembly GCA_009806455.1 of Tetrax tetrax. Taxonomy (NCBI): domain Eukaryota; kingdom Metazoa; phylum Chordata; class Aves; order Otidiformes; family Otididae; genus Tetrax; species Tetrax tetrax. The sequence continues at coordinate 203,386 of WHYT01013631.1, read as the reverse complement.
CAATGTATAGCATTGCAATTATATATTGCCTATACGGTCTGCCATAAGACTGATTTATGAACTTAAGAGAAGTTTTTGTGATAAAGACAGAATTGTTATATTACTGTGAGATTAGTCTGATAATTAAAGTATAACCTTAAATCACTAATGAAAAAAACTATTTAGAGGTTTGTCACATTTTTATGACTATATATCAATTTAGTCTGTTAGAATCTCCAGCGTTGAATCAATAAATTTGAGGATAATTAGCATGTACATAATTACGTACACAATCATGTTGTGTTGTTCCCGCTACTGGAGATCAGATCTGTAGCTGTGATTTTGTTTCTGCCTTATATGCCTTTAGTGATTATCATGTAAAATATTTGTCTGTGACAGGTGTGCATCTTTGTCAACGGGAGGCAACTGCCAGAGCCACTGTCAGTTCTTTCTCATGATGACATTATTTTAATAAACCTAAACTCTTAGTGAAAGCCGAATACCAAGAGTATAAACAAAGAGTTTTTGTTTATGTATTGATCCACTAGGAATAATTGTGTTAGTTTATTATGAAAAAAATAGTAAACTTACCTTGACTCTTTACATTGAATGGTAGAAAATGTGGCCCCTTGACACTGGATTGTTTCTGATATCTCTCAGAAAAATATCCATCGCTACCATGGACAATGTTCAGACAAAGCAGCAGCAGTAAGGATATTTGTAAATGCATGTTTCCAAATCCGTTCTGTGTTAGAAAGGGGAGAAAAAGTTTGTTATAAAGAACAGCTATTCACTGCTTTCTTGTGCACAAATAAATTAAGGGGTTTTTTTTTTTTAAGTACTGTTATTAAAAGTAACATTATTTCCTCCAGCTTTCACTAGTTGTGGAAAATCCTCTAAGAAAAGGATAATCAGTATTGCTATCGCTTTGAATGATAGAGCTCTTGTATTGATAGCTCAGAGGAAATAGTGTCTCTCTTAGGAGAAGAATAGTTTTAAATGGAAGCCAGCCTATTTAAAACCATTGTCTTCAGAAACAGTGATTACTTTCCTAGTTACACTAAGGCTCCAAAAGTAGATTCAGGAGTTGCATGTGTCAAAACTCTTCAAATGAAGAAAAGTTTTCAGTGGAAATACATAGACACTCTACCATGATCTTATTGCCTCTGTCTAATGCTATAGCAAATGAAGCATGAAGTCCTGGCTCCTTCAGCATCAGTGGCAAAAATCTCATTGCCTTGCTTGAAACCAGACTTTTATCTGTAGCCTTTCAAATAACCCCAGTGACAGTAAAGAAGCTGTCAGTGGCCCTTAAATATCAACCCCCTCTTCCCTCCCCAGCCAGAAAACATGTATCCTGCAGAAGTTACCATCAAAACCAAATAGAGTGAAATGAAATCATAACATACCAAAATGTTGTGGAGCTCCAATGCAGAGTGGTACAGCAGTGAATCCTCCTCTGTTGAGGAGTTCTTCTGCCACTGGTGAGTGAGCAGAAGCTGATGATTTCCAGTGTCACCCTTGAGTATTTATACGATTTTCCCCCTAGTTGGGTGACTGCTGGGCATAAGCTCCTCCCCCAAAATGGGTAAGCAGTAATTATCTGTGTGTATATGTGTGTTTTTTAGGGGTGGGGGAAGCTATTTTGGGCAGCCATCCTAGATCCTGTTAAGTTTTTTTTGTTGTTTTTTTTCTTCTTCTTCTTCCCTTGGATTTCTTATTGTTGATGCAATAGTATTGCTCATAGCTTGTATTTTCTAAAATTTTACAGCCTCTCTGTTTTTAGAACTGAGGAAGGTAACATTGGAAAAAATCATGAACTTGTAAGTAAGGCTGGTAATTCTAAGTGCTTCATTTGGATTTCTCTAAATGTTTTAAGGAAAGAACTATGCATTTTGAACTTCGGTGAGCTGTTACTTGCAGGAGTAACCCAAAGTCTAAAGTCTATAGAGGCTACTTATGTGAGTAATTGTTCATTGGGATACGAGTGGAGAATTTGCAGTCAATTATGATGTTAATAAGGGAGTTGTGCGAGAACCTGAAGATTACCTTTAAGCAGTTATTATTTTAGGAGGTTATCTTCACACTGTATTTCTAGACTTGTGTTTTGACACTGGAGGCACAGTACTGCGTATGTGATATATTCTGCAAGTTTCTGTACTATGTATTCTTGAAACTTACCTTACACAATGAGAACTTCATTGTGTTTAGTTGTAACAAATGTATTAAAATCCATACTGCTTAGGTTTGAAAGTGTTCTATAGGCTGATGTTTGGGGGTGATGGAGTTTTTTTGAGTTTTTCTGCAGCCAGCAATTAACTTTTTAAAGATTTATTCAATCAAATGCAGTTATTGCTATACTTTTACTAGATGCATGTTTTTCCTATTAAGTGATTTCAGTTTAGTAAAGTTAAACTGCAGCTGCTTTACTGTTAGTGGATCAAACTTGATTACAGCTTATATCTTTTTTCTTTTTTTTTTCTTCAGATTATAAACTGGTTTTAGCCATTAAGAAAATTTGTTAAACCAGTCTTGCTTAATAGACTGTATCCACACATTGTGCCTTCTTTTTCTGAATAAATATTGGAATCTTATGGTGTTTCAGCATCACTTGATTGGTGTTCAGTATTAAATAGGCAGTAACTTTCAGTCTTTGAATTGTTTGGGACTCAGAAACATCATTTAAGATTGAAGGGCAAAATAAGAGAGAAGAAACAAACCTTTCTCATTTAGGATGAAACTAGAGATAAATATGTAGTGCACTTCACTTTTATCAAACATCCTCAGCAAAAATACCTACATAAAAATTATCTATGTATTAAAATTCCTTTGCCAATTGCAGACTTCTTTGACGTTGTTATATGATATTCAGTCTTGCAGGAGTTAGATTTTTGGATGTATTTTAAATTCTTTGTTTCCCTTGCACCAAAGATTAGTGGAAAAACAAAAATAAATTATATATGTTGTTACTAAAGGAAGCTGAGCATGTGCTACAAGTTACTGTCTTGATGAAGTGAGCATGTATTTATTTTCCAAGTTAGTTTATGCCATTTGTGGAAGCTTTCTGGGAAGCCTCAAAAAGTGAAGTACAAGCAATATCTATGCAGAAGAAAATGTATGCGCCCATATCTTTTTGCCAATTGTAGAAATATTATAATCAGGCAAGGGTACTAGCATGTTATGTTGTAGGAATACTAATAAATAACATGCGTTACTGTGAGTTCTTATGCATGGTAGGTACAGAAGAGACACTACCTGTTACTGTTCCAACCAAAAGACTGAGCTGGTGGCCCTGAACTGTGCTATCCTGAGGAATGACAGGTTAACGTGGGCTGAATTTTACCTGCTTTGTGTCTTTGTTTAATTCCACACTCTTCAAGTGACAGCTTTTTTGGCTTTTATGTATTATGGCAAATATCCTAGAACACAAGTTACTGTACTGAAAGAGACCAATGGACCAGCAAGTCTGTTCTGCTTACAATTGTACTAATACCTTTGCTTACTAGAGGACTATATTAATGTTGTGACTTAAAAGCTGCTGCAATAATTTATTTAATGTGTTGTGAGCAGCTCTTTTCTTCTATTCTTCCTCCTAGCCATCCTCTAAACAACACTATGTTCCATTTTTGTAAATAAACCTTTTCCGCTGCAGGGGTCTTCAGACTGAAGTCTGCTTTCTTTGTTAAGCTTGCATGCCCAGTCTGGTCAGTGGTTTTCAGAGAATGTTTCTATGTCTGAGATGGCATTTAGACTCCCCATATGTACATTGAGTTCCTTTTTAGCCTTTTGGAGAAGGGAACTTTGTCCTCAGGTTGCTTGTGTAAGTTCTCAAGGTGCTTAATTTAAAAATTAGTCTCTATAAATTCAAATGAGAATCCAGTCAGCCACTTTTGACAGAGGCAGCGAATGGATGGGCATAGAGTTTATTTCCTCCTTGAAGAAATGAACTCCAGACCCTTTTTTTGGTTCACATAAATCCAAAAATAGCTTTTGACTTTAAAACATTTAAATATACAGCCCTCAGTGGGAAGTGTGGTTGTTGCTAATTTGACAATATTTGGTTAAGAAAGTTAAGAACAGCAGGTGACAGTTTTATGCGCACACAGTCTCATGCTAATTTCCAGCCCAATTCATAAACACCCCCAAAGCAGGCACCCTTACGTTACAAAGCACCAATAATGTACACTGATATTTGCCCAGCAGCCTCACTTCCTGCCCTGGCTCCTTCTGGCCGGGAAGGTGAATAATCTCTGTGTGTCTTTGCGTAAATAGCGATGATTGTGGGGTCAAAAGGTACATATAGGCAAACCCGTTGTCCTTGTGTTTAACCTGAGCTCCACCCTATTGTGCTATCTTATGCTGCTTCTTTGGTTTGAGGTTTTGTTTTTTGTGGGCATGGGAAATTGAGGTAGAATTGGAGTTCACTGCTTTTGTGTGTTTTCCCTGTTGCTGTGGATATTTCCTATTGGCAGAGCATGGACACATTTAGCTCTAAGCATGCGTGTGAAACATAGGCTTTGGTATATATTTGCATGTGCAAAAATACATGCAGTTGACATACTTGTGTATACCTATTTACAGTTACAGCACATTTTAAACAAGAAAGGTTATTTGCATACCTATTTTTGAAGTATAAACACTCAGATGCTTCTGTTCTATAGCGATGCATTTAGAAAGTTGTCTTACAAATGAAGATGTCTCTGCTCCCTCCTACTCCCCCTGTCCCACTACTGTAATGGGAATAATGTTTCATCCGTTATACCACCTCAGAACTTGCTTTTTGGTTGTATATTGGCTGCTGCTTGCCATCTAAAGGTAGCCATGGTAGATGCTGTGTCGATGTAATAACTTAAGTCCTAAGTTTAACTGCAATAAAAAGATTTAAAATAGAGTTTCTCTGGACCATATGAAGTAGATACAGGAATGACAATGTCTTTAATGCCAGTTGCAGCAGTCTGCAGTGTTTCATCATATTTGCTGAGTGAATGTTCAGTTTGTTGTTGAATGTTGTTGGAAAGCATGCACTCACACATGCTTTCCAAACCCCCCTGTTGCTTCAGTGTCTTACTCCCACAGAGTCCGTGAAAACACGTGCATAGGTAACATGAAAGTGACAGCATGATACGGGACATGGGAACTGACTTGCACCACAATCCTGCAAATTTCTCACAAGGTGACTTGAATGAGTCCCAAAATAAGCAGCTGCTTACGAGGAAAAAGTGTGGGGCAACTTAATTAAGCATAAATAATAATAATAAATAAAACAATAATAAACCAAGCAACCACTCCCTGTCACACATCCCATCCCCACCCTCACCCCTCAAAATAAAAGGAAAGAAGAGAAGCAAAACTTGGAGAAAAGTTAGGCTAGGTCCTTGCAGGAGCTGGGAACTAGCTAAATATGTTCCTGAGGCTGAGGATTTTCAGTGTGAATATGTTTAGATTTATTGTCTTGACTTAGAGTATGTGATCTTGTTTTTTGCACCCTCTAAGCACAAATCGTGTGCTTAGTTTCGAAGAACTGTGAGCTCTTTGAAAGTTGTAATTCACAGCTTTAATTTGGAATTTGTCTTATTTTTAGTAACTGGCTTTTAATCTTCATTCTGATTTTATTTTGTAGTTTATAATTACTATTTATATTAAAATATGGTACCCAAGGAACCTGAGGGGGGGTTGTTTACTCCTATTGTTTGGCTAGGTGATCTCAGCTGTGGAAAAAAAAAGGCAAGAATGTGTTGGTGTGAGATTTTTCCTATAATTTAAAAAGTAGTCTGAAAAATTTGGAGTAACTTTTTATTGATGACATAAAATCTCAACACTGTTAAGAGGACACAATTATTTTGCTGCTTCTTGCTCAGTATCTATGACTAGTGCTTTCTGATGTAGTTGGTTCCAGTTTTCTCATTTGCCTGAAGACTGTACCTTAGTCTGGGGCAAGTTTTCCTCTATTTAAGTGCTTATATCCCAAACTTGTGGTAGCTACCATTTTGCAAAGGACTCTTAATAGCTTGTAGCACCATCTCTGGTGAAGAAATTCTCCACTCCTCAATTCTAAGTTCTCCAAGAAAGGTGCTTAGGAATTTCTAGCATGAAATTAAAGGAGAAATTGGGTTTCCTAGTTTGTGGCGCACTTTATGACACTCTGGAAACTCCAAAATCATCTTAACTCCGTGGTTTAAAACTGTCCTCTCTCCCTCTCTGTCACACAACGGTGAAGAGTGTTTGCACTCTCCTATGATAGCGGCCAGGTAGGCCCTCAGTGGGAGTGCAGAGGAGCACAGCGTTCCACTGTACCTTAACGGGGAAAACTAATACTGAGGTTTTTCAGCTTCTTATTGCTTACAGTCAAGTGAGCCCACAGAAATAGGAAATGGGAAAATTTGTGAATTCAATAGCTGTGGGAAACTTCAAGGTGTTTTGTTTTTGTTGTTGTTTCTTTTGTAATTATTGTTATTTTGCATTTATATAGAGGGTATTTTCTGTTCCAACACTAGCCACTTGGACTGTACAGAACTGGAGAACATCTTGGTGAAGAAAATATTTACCTTGCTAATTGCGAAATAAATAAGATTTTTCCTGAGTTTCAGAACACCTGACATCTTTTGTAATTAATAGAGGCTTGTTGAGGTAATCTGCAGGGCTGTGCAGTCCTACCTATATTCATATTTTGAGATACAATAAAGAATTCTCTCTCTAAACAAATAAAACGGTGTTACTCCTACAGTCCTGTACTAGTCTTTTTATAGATTTACAGTCCTTATACTTTTTAACACTTGTAATTGTGGTTGAATAAATGTCCTACTTTCAAGTAGTAATGGAAAGATGCTCCGTATTTATTCTGGCACTGCAATACTGACTGTGAACCAGGTTATTCTGTTCAGCTCAGGTAACTGTTGATCACAAGAGCTCTATTTAGTATAGCAGTATATTTAAATAGATGACAACCAGCTAAATATTTATAGTTCTGTTCTGACTGAATTAAGTTGAATTAACACTGAATGACCATGCTGAAACCTCAGGAAAAGACGTGTTCCACATAGGCTATAGAGAAAGCTTGGAGACTGACATGAATTTCTGATTATACGGGGTCAGACAGTATTATTGACGAATGCTTTCTAACAACATCACGTTGTTTGTGGGCCTGTTTCATTATGCTTATGTAAAGATAAGATACTCCTCCCTGTCTTAGAGAATTTTTTATACTAGAGTAAAAAATATCAAACAGAAGCACTGGTGTTAGGAAAGGTGTTTTCTAGTACCTTCAGTATGCTCCTGGCCTGACCGTATTCCTCCCTCATTTTCATTCCTCCTTCTCTTGCCTCTGAAAGTAAAAACAACAAAATTGTTCAAATTAATGCATTAATTTGAAACTCGTATCAGATGTGTGGCTTTAAATGAAAGCTGATCAGTTCTCAAGACATTGAGAACACAAAGCTGGTTTTATGTGTTGACATCCATTCTTTCTCCCACAAATGCTTTTCTGAGTAAGTAGTGTAAATGTTTATGTATTTAAAGTTTTGGATTTTCACTAGGTCTGTTTAAAAGTGTAAACATGCAGGTGATGGCAGGACTTGCATCTTCCTGATGGAGAAGAGCAGAAGTGTCCACTTAATTTTGTGCACAGTTTAGGAAAAACAGTTTTCAAAGGCCTGACCACTGAATAGCCTAAGCAAATATGAAAATTTGACTTTGGATTTTGATGAGGAGGTTCCACAAAACTGTTTCTGGAGCTGCTTAAACATAACCAGGTAAAGAGGTTTCCAGCCTTCTGCCTGATGTTGACTGTGTTCTCAATTGTGTAAATATAATGATTTATGAAGCTTTTCTGAAAGCTGAATTATAAGAATTTGATTTGAACTAAAATGCAGTCAGATTTTCCTGGGAGTGATGGAAGGAGGGAGGCTTGTTTTCCATAGGTCCAGATCATTTCACAGGCTGTATTAAATTAATTTTAAACACCTGAAATAAATAGTTAGTCTTTAAAGATTACTGCAAGTATTCTTTCTTTTTTTCAGTAAGTTCCTGACGTTCTTTTTTAAAAACCTGATATATAACAGTAAAAAGAGCATTCACATAAAAAAAAAATTAAAAATGCTAAATAGTCATATTTTCCTGGGGAGAAGTTCTTTTATGTTTTCTTTAATTCATGTTCTATTTTGCTCTGATTTTATTAAATTATTTAATATCTTGTTCTACCTCTGTGCCTGCTGGACTTGAGGTCAAACTCCCTGGGACCACAGTGAATAAAGTAGAAGCCGTGGTGAAGAGTGTGAACCACTCCTAATTTTCCAAAGGTGAAAAAGATCAAGCAGCTTCCTCAGATATCCCATAATTACGAGAATTTTACAAATAGTTGGTGAAAAATAGGTAGCAGCTGCTTTTTCAAGTGTACCCACTGGAGCAGTTAGTCCACCTGCTGAATAGTCTCATTCATTGACCTTACCACCTGCTGTGGTTTGTACAATTGGCACAAAGTTGTTTTTAAACTTTAGTGTTTAAAAACTGGTGCCAAAGGTGGAGGGGAAAAAAAGAAAAAAACAACCCAGGCTTTTACAACCAGAACAAATAAAAGTTGTCTGAGTTCACTTCAAAAATAAGGGATTTGTTTGGGTTTTTTAAGTCTAGCATTTTAGATATTGTTGTTTCCTTTTCATTTATTTAAATTGAAACTTAGGAAAGTTCTGTTGGTGGGTGCATATAAGCTTTCTATACTCTCTCCTTTATGCAAAATAAGCTTGAGTCCATGGAGTCCGATTGTTCCTGATGATTGTTAATAGGACTGGGTTTAGTTTCACTTAGCTGAGATTGGAGTTTTACAAGCATTATGGTGTCATAAAGGAGAGTTATAATTGCCTGCTTGTAATTAAGTGCCAATGAAGTGGCTGCTTTTATTATTACAGAAAATGCATCAGGACGGTAAAGTTTTATAGGTGACACTGTATTACCTGGCTCAAATCTACAAGCTTCAGTGTCTCCTGCATTTCATAGGAGAAAAATCACATGAATGTAAGAGCGATTTTTTTTTTTTTATTTTTTTTTTTTTTTTAATGCTTTAACTGGTAGGCTCGCACATTGAAAGATTCAAGGATTGAAAGATAGTTATGTAAAAATGGTTCATATGTGGAGCAGGTAAATAATTCCCAAGCTACTGATACAAAAAATTATCCAGATACCAGGGAAGGACTGGGACTCCTAAACTTGTGACAGACAACCTGACCAAACTGCAGGCTTCTTCCTAATGGTGATACTTCCCAACTCTGCTGTTACTGTGGAAAATAAAACGAAAAATTAATTCCTGCTGGAGGTGATGTTTGAGGACTTCTGCTGCCATTGATGGTGAGATGTAAGAAAGGATTTCTGCAGAGGGAATGGATGAGAGCCGGATGTGTTTCTGCTGCATACAGAAATGAAAGTGGATAACTTTGCAAGCAGAAATTAAGTGCTTTAAGATTTTGAGTGTGTTACTCTGGGATTCAGATGTCCAGATTCCACTGAAGCCATTAAACCTTTCTGGATATTCACAGTAAATTGCCTGTACCTTTGACTTTGTAATTGTCACAGCTTAAGAATATAGCCATGGAAAGGTAATGGCTGCTTCGATTATATGTGGTTAAAGTGATATAATGTGAATGTGTTTAAGCATTAACAGATTTACTAAAGGTCAGAGAAGTTGAGAAGCAGGGAACTGAATCCACAAATGCCAGGTCCCTATCTGGTTCATTAGCAAATGAGTAGTTTTCTTCTGTGTGATCTGTAACCAATAGCCAGTTTTTTGTTCTTGAAACTGTTTCTTTGGCAGTTTCTGGGACTGCTTTTGTTGAACAGCTCATGACTCATAAGCAAGGAGGAGGCTGCTCTGATGTCAGCAGCTGCTGCCAATGAGATGTGCTGCAGCAGAAGATTGATACCAGATTTCAAGGAAGATTTTCTGACATGCTGGTATTTCTGCAGGTCTGGAGTGGAAGAAGTCTTCCACCAATCTGCAGTAACCAGGATAAACTGTTGAAACATTGAAATGGGGGTGAGAGAGAGAGAGTTATATAGGATAAAAAGTGGGATATGGGAGGAAGGAGTCATTTATGTGTGTCACATAGACCTGATTGTGATGTGGAGCCTGAATTTTACGGTTATCTCATGCAACATCTTTACTGAGGAGTTCTAGTAGAACCTGTGGGTTTCTTCAGTGGCAAAAGATAAGAAAGGAGGAGGGAGGACACTGCAACTCCTGGTGCTCAGCTCATCTGTTTTCTGATCACTTTCCCGAAATGGGAAAACCTCTAAGTAGTCCACCATACTAGATGAGTGTAAGCCTATGTAATACACAAATTCAAGAGAAATACATGGTGTTTAGGCACAGCTGAGTTGGAAATTAAACCACCTTAAATGTAGGTACCTTAACCTAGGCCTGAACCCAGCCTTTCTGGCTCTATGCAGACTGTTGGACCTCAGTGCTGAAAAGCTGAAGCTGTTTTACTCTACTTAGCAGTCTGGCTGCAACTTGTGTTGAGCTGATACAAAACCAGAGGGAAAGGCAGTGTAAATGCCTTGTGGTTAGCTTGCACTGTGCTCTCAGTTGCAGGAATGAGCAGTCTCCATTTGTGACTAGTTTGAGATGTGTACTGTACATTTACATCCTAGGCGTACTCATTGATATACTCATTTTGTTGTATGTTACACTGTCGTGACTGGCATATGAAGCTCACTGTGTTTTGAGTATGAAACTGCTATAGTTTAATTTTATTTTATTGTTGCTACTGGATGGATTTAATAGGTCTTTACGGAGCTTGAAAGTCAACTTCAGAAAACCTTCTGCAAAGGAAGTCTGTTGTTCAAATTGCATCCATTCTATGTTTCTGATTAAAGCTTTAAAATGGTATTTTTCTAAGTGTATTTTGCCTAGCTGGGAAATATATCTAATTATTGCAACTGTAGCATTGATCAAGGTCTGTAGTGAACATCGACTCCAAGTATCTTGTAGTTCTTTACAGATTCACCTTGGACGGGAATGAAGAGTGGTATAACTTAAACAAGTGACGGTCTTCCCTAGCACATATTCCAGACTATTCAAATGGTGCAAAGATTTGGCCTCCCACAAGCTGCAGATTCCCATTTGAGAGCTAATGTAACTACTTGTCTGCAGAGGGGAATAAATACTATATAATTATTAGGAAGGCTTTTTAATGTGTAAAAAAATAAGGGAGGATGTATGTAAACTCTGACGGTTCTGAGACAGCTTGCCATGTTACTCTAAGTTATTTTTCAGCCCAAAAAAGTGTGTAATCTGGGAAGCTAAGGATAAAATGAATGTTGATATGGTATCTGTATCTTGCTTGATACATTTTATTCATGCTAGTTTCATCACATCATTTGTCATTAAATCTGGTAGAGTGAATTCAACGTTGCCTTATTGCCGTTGCATGGCTTATCCAGTTGGTATCTGGTTATCCAATTCTGCACTAGAAACAAGGCAAAATTATGTCTTTATATTTGCATGCATCTCATTCTGCATGCTAGCTATTTTTTTTAAAGGTACTTCATAGCTTTTGGATAAGTGAGAAATAGACATCAGTGTTAGATTTAGATGCAGAAAAACAAAAATTATCTTTATGTACAGAAGATCCATCTGCAAATTGAGTAAAAGTTACAAGAATGAGACTTGGAATTTGCTTTTTGGATTGAAACACTTTCATTTACCGGCTCAAAATATTTTTATATAAAGCTAAGCATCTTTAAAAGTTCTCATTTTTTCATGACCTAAACATAATACTGTTTGTCCATTGAATGCATCTTAGGTCATTGAGAGAGAGCTTATTGTTTCAGAAAATAGACCCTCTGTGTCTATAGACATATGGTGGGATGTGTTTGCTTACCTACCTATTAGTAAGTAAAAGTAAAATTAACCTTACTAACATATTTTCCTCCTGATTCCTTTTTATACCTGTCTAAATCCAGATCTCTTTTGGTGTGCCCTGTGTACATAAATTGTATTGGGTTTCAGAGTTGGATTCTACCTTGGGCTGTGCAAATGACCGCAGGATGTTTATGTGAACTATGCTAAGTTTCTGGAAGACTTCTTCTTCTGAGGCCTTCGTGCAGTACTATATCCCCAAGACACTTCTGTCATTTAGAACAGGTTTTTTGGTTTGTTTGTGCACCAATAGTTTTCGGGTACCTTAAGGGAAAATATGTCTAGGCTGCTCATGTAGGGAGTGTCAACACTGCTGGGAAACTGAAAGCTGGCGGGAGCATGAGCAGAATTTATTTGATTTATGAAATAATCTGTGGACAGCCTTAAAATATTTAATAATAGTATAGGATAATTTTAATGCCTTTTCCAGTTTTTAGGGATCAAAAATGCCAAATAAAGATAAGACAAACTTTTGCATTGGCAAAGGAAGATCTATTTTACAAACTTTGTAGGGGTGATGGACATGGTTTTGTCATGGTTTTTGTCTAAAACTGCTTTGGAATATTTAAACTTCTACTGGATCATCTTTTAGAAGCAGAGAGAGACCTCACTGTAAAGCTTCATATTCGCTAAGAAAACTATAGTTTCTACAGAATTTTATTAGAAGCTGTCACAGTGGCATTACCTGTGAATCTCCCAGTTAGGGCTAAATGGTCTCATGGGAACTCAGAATCTTGGTCTTTTGAGACTAAAAAGTCCAAAACAATCATAGAAATAAAGGATCAGAATATCTATTTTGATTGAGAGTTGACTTCTGCAACTTCAAGAGTAGAGAGCAAGTGAACATTTCAATATTTTTAAACTGTTCTTCTCTTGAAAGATGGTGTGGGCTACACGGCAGTCTGACCGTTCTGATGGAGCAATTGCCCCGAGCTATTTGTTGAAAGCCCTGGGAGAAGCCTTTCTAGGTTACCTGGAGGACCAGTATGACACCTCAGATGCATAGATGCACATAGTTTGTGTCTAATAGCTGTGGGCAGTTATTTTGAATATTTACATGCATACAACTGCAAAAAAAAAAAAAGCTAACAAGCCTACATTTTGTGTTAGGAGCTATTTATGGCCTGCATCTAAAATGTCTACTGAAACAAAACATTTTCTGTCCTGAATTATACTTATGTTCAGGAAAGGACTGTAGGGCTGTCAAAATCTCAACAGAAAACTTATCACCAAGGACTGATGGCGTCTAGGTACATTTAAAATGACTGCACAGTGTCCTGTGAAGTAAAATACTCCTTTTTTTTTTTTTTTTTTTTTTTTTTTTTTTTTTTTTTTTTTTTTTTTTTTTTTTTTTTTTTTGGCAGTGGGATCTACAGTGGTTTATGCAAATGTGGATCAGGCATCTCATGTTTTTTAAAGCATATGTATGGTCCAAATCTGTGTTTAACAGAAAATTAATTTATAAACAGTCTATGAACCTAGTTCTGAGTTTCTGCAGTCAACCTTATAGCCCATCAGGACTTCACCAGCTCCCTGTACCCTACAGTGCAGCACTTTCCTCTGCTTCTGCCTGTAGGCCATGTGCTTGGAAGGCACATAAGAGGCATCTCAAGTTTCTGTTCTTGTGCTTGGAGGACAAAGCAAACACAGTTACATTCTGCTACTGCCTCTTCCAAAAGAAACACAGGCTGTTTCTTTCAGAGACTGGTCTATTAAGTGGCTTAAGTAGGTGTGAAGTCTTAGGGGTTGAACGTATAGATAGGCTTTTTGGAGCATTTAGATGCCAAATTCTAATAAGCCTTTATTGTGCAAATGCAATCTGAAATTTGTAATAATTGTATAGAATTTCATGGCAGTGTCAGAATGGATATTTTGCACACTACATCTATATGTGACAAATTCCAAACCTATGGAAAGAATGAAGGACTTGAAGCTGCTTTGCAAGATGGATGTGCAGAACTAGGATTGAGAATTTTTTTCCTAATATTTTTATTTAAAAATGGACAAACAGTTTTAAATTAACCTTTCTGAAAAAAGCAAAAGCTTGGAGTGTAAGAAATTGGAGTTGGAATGGTGACAATTTGGCAATATGTTAATTGTCTGAAAACTTAATCTTGAGGAAACTTCACACTTCTTATTAGACATGAGGCAAAAGGTGTTATAACATCAGGTAATTATTTTAATGGTTAAGCTCTTTTCTCATGCTTTTACAGTTCAGGGCACAATTTTTTGTTTTGAGGAAAACTACTTTTGCAGTCTTTACTTTTTATTATTATTACTATTAAAGACATAATATTTAGTATTATTATTAAAAACTCTTTAATCTACAGAAACTGTTGTTGAAAATGCTGTGTTGAGACTAAATTACTGTGAATTAAAATGAAATCTTCATGAGGAAAAAAGCCAAGAGCACAAATGTTTCATGTGTGTCCTTTATAATTCTGTAACTTAAAGCATGAACACTTGTTATCTCTGTATTCTCTCTCCTTCCTGATATTTGCCTTCCTCTGAGAACTTCTTGCCAAACAGTTCTTAAGAGTAAGACACTTTGGAAAAGTTTAAATTCACAAGTACACCAGCTTCAGGCTTGCTATCTCTTGCCAATGGGATTTCTTTTCTTCCTCATCCCAATCATTTATGAAGTTTACATCTGGAGAATCTTTTAAAGATGAGTATTGCAGTGTTCCTGACTCTTTTTGAAGAACAGTGGTTTTTTACTTTTGAAGTATAAAAAACAACAGCAAAGATAGTAAGAACTGGGTTTTTTTTAATCCTGTCTTCCCGAGGTCTGGCATTTGTTTTCTTTAGTCTTGTACAGAATGTTTGCTCTGAGTTTTGTTTTTTGTCCTTCATTATGAGGACTTAGAAATTCTTCCTGTATTCTCAATGTTTTGGAGCTGATTGGACTGTTAATCTTGAATCCTCCTACATATATGTATATCAGAATAATCTGTAAAGGACTATAAATATGGTTAGAAATATCAATTTATCTTTTGGGGTGCATCCCTTTGGGGGGGTGAGATTGTAAGATGCTTTCGGAAACTGGTTGGTCATTACAGCATGTAAGTACAGAGAAAGGATTGGAGTTTTAAAGCTCTACACATATACGTAGGTGATCACTCTCTGGCTTCACCTCTGTGTTCTGTTATGCAAAGTAATTTAAATGGCATTTAACAAGTATATAAACTCATGTACTGTCGTATCTGCGATCCATGCTTATTCAACTGTTTGTTTTGGGAGCGTAGAGGGACACATTGCAGCAGAATATTCTGATATGGAATCATAGAATTCAGTAGAATCATACAACCACAGAACAGCGCAGCTTGGAAGGGATCTCAAAAGATCATCTGGTCCAACCTTTCATGGGTACGGAAGCCCAGATGAGATTATCTAGCACGCTGTCCAGTTGCATCTTGAAAACCGCCAGTGATGGTGACACTACCATGTCCCTGGCGAGGTTGTTCCAGTGAATGATTGTTCTCACTGTAAAAAATGTCTTTCTTATGTTAATATGAATATAATTTACAGCAGCTAAGGATTTTGTTGATTTATTTTGCTTTGTAGTTATTTTTTTTTAGTAAAATACAATTAATATTAAAATAATACGTTTTAAAAATACTCCCTCTTTCCCTTGCCTCTACTGTACTGCTCATTTTTTTTTTCAGCCTGTCAGTTCTTGAAAGTTGCTTTCCGAAGTTTGAAAAAGGCAAAATGGAGAATTGTAAGGAAACAACAAAGGAAATGTATTTTGCTTTCAGGCTGTCCTCTTTCCAACAGCACATTGGAATGTGTGTTCAGTCCCTTTAGAGCTGCAGGATTTCTTCTCCTGAAGACTCTGGGCTGGCGGAGGTGGTTGCAAATGAAGATGACAGTTGGCTTTTAACTAGAAATGTAAATGCTGCGCATTTCGTACATAAAATACACAAGCAATAAATTTTAGAAATTAAGACTTCTCTATCTTTCATTGATTCTTTCTGTGCATTTTGTTCCATCTTCTGTACCTCTAGCTTTTCTGTCTGCTTCTCCATGTATTTGATGTTTCATCATACTATTTATTGTGTTCTATCTGTGCCATTCAGCATGGCATGGGTGAAAGAATTTGTTGCTGCTTCTTCTGTCAGCTCTTGATACTCATGCATTATCAAACAGAGATTTCTTGGAGCCAAGCAGCGTGAGTAGGGTGAGAGATGTTGGTTGAAAAATGAGGCTCAGACAGAGAAGGAAATCTGGTTTTGAAGCTGGTTAGAATAGAGGCTTTAGATAGCAAGAAGCTGCTGCACTGTACACTGTATTCTTGCTGCAAATTGTCTGACCATATTGACATAGAATCACTGCTTTTAGATGTAATAATTTAACTAGCACGTAGTTTAGATCATATTGTACATTTCTTTGAAAACACTATATCCAAAATTCAGTATTTAGCATCAGACCACCAACGATGCTGGTCTGTCCATTGACTCATTTTAAAATATGTTCCTATAAAAATGCAACCTGAGGCAAAAGCCAGCAATCCTGAAACTTCAGAAGGAATCACCATCTAGTCTATATGAAAGCTTTGGATTTTCTAATGTCAGTATTATAATTTTCTGTCATGCTGTCTGAGAGCAGAATTTTCAGTTTGTCTCATCTTAAACAGCATCTTTCCCATGCAGCAGGACTGAAGATCATCTGAGTTTGAGTGCCAGCCTGGATGTACTGGATAAAAATTTCTCATTTGTTTTGCTTGTATGTACATAAAAAAGAAAAACCTGTTTCTTGGCTCTTAGCTCTGAGAAGCTGCAGAGTGACTCAAGCTTGTGATTAAATGTTTCTGCTGTGATGACAGCCCAAGAATACTGTCTGCTCAATCGAGTCAGCTTTGGAATTCAGGGCACTTTGCTTTTGTTTATGTCAGTGGACTTGACAGGAGATTCTTCCAGCAGGAAACAAATACAAATATTTTTACGATATGCCACTTGTTTCAGGTTTCTTTCTGCAGTTACTCAGTCACTTGTTTTCTTCAATTTTATTTGAAGTTGGTGAGACGGAAGAGCCTTCTTGCTATCTGAGAAATCACTACCAGGTTTGCCAGTAATTCTCTAGAGTCTTGACATGTGTCTCCAGCTTATTCGCCCTTGAGCAAAACATCGTTTTAAATATTTTCAATGGCTAAAGTCAGACTGGGTCATTACAATAGTTCATTCCGACTGTCATAACACAAGCCAAAGAAGCTTGCCGAGTAGCTTCTGTTTCTGCCCAAACCATGTCTTTAAGGATGTAATATCCTGGTCTTTCTTTAGCTGGGGATTGCTCTGGTTGCTTCACACACTGCTCCTGATTCTTAGGAGAATTCCTACTTTACACCACACAGGGGAGCTCCCTCTAGATGATGTGTTATCACATCTATCAAATGTTTAGCAGGAGTATTTTGTGGCGTTTTGGTTTTGTGGTGGTTTGGGGGCTTTTTTTACACTTTTAATTGTGAATTCTGCATTAGTGTTGTACAATACCATTTTAGTATGCAAGGAGAACTGAACTTGGTAAAACGGTATGGCGTTGTTTTGATTTTGGAGAATCTAAGCATCAGGAACTATCATAAATGGCTACTTCAGACACATAATCTGCCCTTTATCTACAAAGGCACTTGATTTTCCTTAGTTTAGTTTCTAATCTGTGAATTCAACTAGTTCCACAACTTAAAAATTAAAATTTCATAGTAGTTGACATCCGAGAGATATCTGTCCGTGCTAGGTAAGGTATAGCAAAAGTGTAAAAATTCTGTTTAGTATGTTTATCTGCAAATTCAGAGATAAACATTTTTTCCTTGTCAAAGGAATAACATTCCTTGCACAATCTTTGTGACTTTACCCTTAGGTATATCAAAATCTTTGCTTTTTCAAGTATCTTATTTTTTCTTTCCTCTTTTCTGAAGCAGTTTTAAATGTAATCATCTTTTGAGAATTATTAATTAGAACTTTTTTTATCTGTAGAGCTTAGGTAACTCATTTGTTACGCTTCAGAACAGGATTGTTCCTAAAAGCGAAATGAGAAGTAGTTTCAAAATTATTTCAGGCTCTGTACACTAAAACTCATCTCCTTTGCAAACGATGAGGAGCAGAATAACAGACTGTACTCTTCATCAGAGCAAATGTCCGGACTGGCCCCCTGTGTCTGTAAGCGGCCTCTGTTGGATCCTGACTTTGTCCATATTGACAAAAGTCCTGCCCTTGTCAAAGGTTTTCTATTAGGATAGTCTGCTAAATTAATCTGAAGTGCGTCTTTCAAGCTGGAAAAGGAGTTTAAACAGGAAAGGCTAAGGTAGAAATAAGGCTGTGGCAGCAAATACAAGTCAACAAAGGAATGCTGTCAAGCCTGGCAGGCCCAAAGCCTACATGACCTACATGAAGCATTTCACAGTGTTTCTATTGACAGATGCATGACTGAACTTGCATCTGGCAAGTTCTGCTCAGAGACACCAAAACAGCTCCTTTTTTTTTTTTTTTTTTTTT